>JAUEKZ010198323.1:0-11523 GCA_031471865.1 Melibe leonina | reverse complement strand
TATCTATCCACTATCCACACGGATAGAATCCCGCCAAACTAGGCAAGCTTGTCGTCATAATATTGTTTGTTTGATCCGACATTTTCACTGTACATTCAGTGCACCCGGTTCGATTCCTACCCGTGGCACGTCGGGTTTTCCTTGGCTGGGACAGGATAATTACTAAAATGGTCTCACTCTACCCAGGTGTAAAATGGATACCGATCCACGATTTGATTTGGGGAATGTAATCTGCGATAGACCAGCGTCATATCCAGAGGGTTAAAACCATTGTCATTTGTCCGCTTCACGCTACAGAAACTGGGATAAGCCCCAGCTCCATGGGCCACTAATATACTCTAAAAAAATTACTCTTATTTACTTAATCGTCATATTATTTTCGATAATAATCTATACATTTTCACCATTCACCACCCACGAATACTGTATTTGTTTTGGTTAACAACCGCTTTTTCTGACTCAAGCTTGAATGTGGGCAGAGCGACGCATGGACCGATTTTGGCGTGTGGGGTGAGAGTGGGGTGAGAGTGGGGTGGCGTAGGGGATAGGGGGAGGGGAGGGGTGGCCGGGGTAAATAATTGGATAGGCTGTAGTATAATTAGATAATAGATCTGCACAGATCTAACATTTCTAATTTGCACTTGTTCAACTGAGACTAGTGCAGGCAGGGTGCAACGACCTGGCCAGGTACAATAACGTGTTCTACTGCACAGCACAGCTACCAACATGTTCATTTCTCTCTGTCTGTCTGTGTGTCAGCCTGTCCTTTTGATTGTTCTGGTTAGCTGTCTGTCTGTTTGTCTGTTTATAAGCCGATCGATCTATCTGTCTGTGTATTTTTCTGTCTATCTATCTGTCTGTATGTCTGTTTATCTTTCTATCTATCTGTCTGTCTGTAAATTTCTTCGTTTGTCTGTCATTACGATTATGTCTGTCCCTCCTTTTGTTTGCCTGTCTGTCGGTTTGTCTGCCCATTGGTGTGAACGGTTGTCTGTCTATACATTTATATGTCCGTTTGTCTGTCTGTCCGTTTGTATGTCTGTTTATCCGTCCGTCTATCTATCTGTCAATCTGTCTATTTCTTCGTTTGTCTGACTATGTCTGTCCCTCCTTTTTCTGTCTTTCCGTTTGTCTACCTGTATGTCTGTCCTTTTGTCTGTCTGTCCATTTGTCCGTCTATCTGTGTGCTTGTCTGTCTGAAAATAATTGTGAAAGGAGGGGGGGGGGGGTGTTTACACTATAGGCAGTACAGATAAGAGACATATCCACATATAGCAGAAAAATACGACAACGTCTACTATTTCTTTAACTACTACAGCACAAAACTGATAGCCTATCAAGCTGGTCATCATTCGGATGGGTGCTGTGGGTTCGATCCAGCTCAGGACACTTTTTGTTCTTTTTCTTTTTTCTTCTTCATTTTTCTGCTTTCTTTGGCTGTCTCATACCTATACTGCATTTTAATTCAAGTCTAACTGATTTCTTGTCAACCATTAGTCTCAGTGGTAGATAGGTCCGTCACTATTGAATGTATTAACGATGTCAATATAAAGGAATGATATCTTCAGCTCCATAGTTCACTCCCTTTAGATGGTTGGCTACACACTGCATGCGTTGAGGCAAAATACTCACAATAATGACCGCACTGTACTAACACACACAGTTGTGTGACAGTGCTATTGGTTGAAGGCAAGTTGTGATTATGACGTCAAATGTATGCAGACAATTTTTATTTAACGTATTGAAACATTCAATTTAGGTCATATCAAATACAAAGCTTTCTAAATGAATTAACGTGTTGCCACATAGCGATATACAAGGCCGGTTCATAAACAGCATCAGTACGTTTATAAAGCGGAAATACCGGGTTCATAGCTTTATAATTAACCCTTTCACACCGAGGTCTGATTCTAACCCTAATGAAATATGCAAAATATTGAAAATGTACGTGATCTTAAACCAGATAAATCAGATTTCAGCAGATGTCAGTTCACTAGAATTTGATTTATCTGGTATAAGAACAGGCAAATCTTGACGATTGTTTGTGTCCTTAGCATTGAAGGGGTTAGGTAAATGTCAGTCTCGAAACCGGTAGGTCGGTGTTTTGAACGGCGTCGTGTCACATCTAGCGTGAATGTCAGGCGTATTATTTGCCGTTTTACTTAAAAATGATTTCTGGTATCATAAAATGTGCATTTTGAAGATTTCGCCTCCTAAGTAATTCAGTTTGATTGGAATCAGACACTGCTGTGAAAGGGTTAAGCAGCTGCATCGCCAAGCGCTCGAAATTATGGGGATAGGGGTAAGTGGTAAGAGAGACGGCATGTTATAATACTGTGACTGGCTGAGCTATTCTAGTAAACGCTCTTCCATTCTTTTCTATGTGGCAGCACGGTTAACTTGTCGTGAGAGCTCCGAATTAGATATGACCTGAAATGTATTTTTAAAAGGGCGTTCGTTAAACTGGCAACAACCAACAAACCCAAACAAACCAACAGCAACCTGATGTTTTCTCTATTCTGACGTCATAATATGGCGTGACCCCCCTTGTCTGTGCTGGTTGGTTTGGGACAGCATAGTAGAATGCCTGTGGGCGTACATATCTATCTATCTAGAGATATCTGTCTATCTACAATATCACTCTGGCGTCGGTATCTGTCTTGGACTTTTGGGGAAAGATAAGAGTGACAGGGGGAGCCGGGCTGCCTTTAACCCTGTCACAGCTAGGTCTGATTCTAACCCAAATGAAATATGAAAAATCTTGAAAATGTACGTGTTCTTATACAAGATAAATCAGATTTCAGTGACCTTCAGGCTTTTGGCATGTCAGCTCACTGAAATTTATCTGGTATAAGAACAGACACGTCTTGAAGATTTTTGTGTCCTTAGCATTGATAGGGTTAAACTGACCAACGGGGTTGGATGGGTTGTTCGTTGTCAGGGCTGACGCCATAATATACAAACACGCAACAGAATGACAGCTGGATCTAGCTACGCGTATGACATCATCATAGTAGTTGGGTATAGAACTGGCAGCGGCATTGATAATATAACGACATTATTATAGCTATTATTGTTATTACAATTATTGTTATTATTAATATGATGATGATAGTGATGATGGTGGTGGTTATTATTATATTGCCATTATTTTTTATTGTTGATTATTATTATTATTATCATTATCATCATCATTGTTCATAATTACTATCATTATCATTACTATTATGACCATCATAAGAATAACAAAACATCATTATTTTGATTATCATTATCGCCATCATCAGCATTATCATTATCATCATTGGGGTATGTTGGGTTTTTATTTAACCCCTACAAATTGAGTTCACAATTAACATAGATGGAAAAACCTGTAATACGAAAAACAGAATAGTATTATGAATGGGGTTGGGCGAGATCCACCCAGGGTGGACGGGACGAGTTGGCGACGGTCAGTTACAATAATAGAATATAACAAAGACTGAAACAATATTATTATTGTAAAGAAACAAGGGCGTGCTCTCTCTCTCTCTCTTTCTGTATGTCTGTCTCGCTGTCCGCATTGCAAAAACAAGATGACGAGTGCGCGCACACACAAAAATACGTACACCGACATATATTATTATTACACACGCACACTTACATGATATATATAATAATAATATATATACACGCCTACACATACTACTCTCTTACACACCCACGCACCAAAAACAAATTAATGACGAAAAAAACGAACCCCTCCCCCCCCGCCCCCCCTAAAAAAACCCACTGGTTTTGAACAATATTGTAAACGTAGAGATATTATAAGAAAGAAATGTGATTATGTTTTTGGAAGAACGAACAGGAGGAGAGGATGGGAGGGAGGGACAGGGAGGGCGGGACAGGGAGGGATTGATGGAGGAAGCTAGGGAGGGAGGGACGGAGGGAGAGAATTCCAGGTCCGAGCACCATGTTCTGTGCCGGGTCAACAATGGATAAACACCACATAACGACATGGCGATGGCGCCACGATAGTAGTGGGCGATGACCCTGCCCAGGTCATAAACAATGGGGAGCGTGCCGTGAACCGTCCCCGGCTGTCAAAAGTAATCTGAAACTCTGGGTCCGAATCACTCAAGCAAAGTATGTTATAGACGGGTGGGGTGGGGTGGATGGGTGGCAATAGAAACGTCACTGAATCATAGGACATACACAATACTAAATATGTGCGTGGGTGCCGGACCTCGGGTTTTTTTGAAAGTCGGATTGGTTGGTACCTGTTTAACGCCCTTATTAAAAATACATTTCTGTTTAGGACACACCAAAGGCGGAGCTGATTTAGACAAGTACCTAAACTTTTTGCCATGCAGAGATAAACGAAAGAGGTCTCACTAAACTGTCTCGTTTAATCACAATATACTGACACCAGACCAACAACCCTTAGCACTGTTTGCATGAAGCCGAGCGCTGGTAAGACTGCTGCTAAAACGGCCATTCTAACCCTTTCACTACAGGGTCCAATTCTAACCGAAGGGGAATATGCAAAATCTTTTTTTTTTAATAGTGTGTTCTTATGAATAAGATTTATCAGGCTTTTGGCATATTATGTCCGTACCATATCTGGTATAAGAACAGGCAAATCTTGAAGCTTTTGATATCTAGTTAGCAGCTTAAGAAATAACCTTAGCATCGAAAGGGTTAACGCCTTAGGGGTTCAAACCCTCTACCTTCCGGTCACGAGGCGGATGCTTTACCGATTGTACCACGGAGTATGTTTCTGTTGGAGGGGTGTGGACAAACTGGCAGCGACGAAGCACACTGAACACTGGGGTACTGGGTTCGATTCCTGCCAGCGACTCTTCAGTTTTTCCTCGGACAAGGAAGTTTACTCTAATTGCCAAGCTAACTTCATCCACCAGGTGTCAAATTATGGGTTGGGAGAAAGTCATTGTCAATATACCAGCGTCATATCAAAGAGAAGGCAACGATTGTTACTAATTGTCCGCTTCACGCTACAGAAACCGGGATAAGTTCCGGGTCATGGACCTGTAGACTATTGGGGACATACTAAATGGTTTGTCGGTGCATTCTGTTGTCTTTGGTCGTCATCACAGACTCCCGTAGGAGCCAGTGAGTGCAGGAATTGAATTCTTTCCGGCGGATTACATACAATCTGGCGATTCAATTTGACGGAATATCTTAGAGTGCGTGTGATAGATAAATCACCACGTACTTCCCAATATTACAATGGCAATCTCCGTTCACGACGTACATACGCAGGCAGGAAATCCAGACCGTCAAGGGAATTCATTCATTCATTTTTATTGAACCCTGATGAATCTTCCAACCGATTAGCTTTGAAAAGTCGGTCGTGGCTTTAAATTACTATGGTGCACCAATATTTTTTTCGGGTCATAAAAATAGGAACACGGGTTATTATAAAATGAAACAAGAATTGAAACAAATAATGATAATGATAATAATAATAATAATAATAATAATGATAATGATAATAATAATGATAATAAAAATATTATAATAATGATAATAATAACATATATATATATATATATATGTCAGTTCACTGAAATCTGATTTATCTGGTACAAGATAACGTATAATTTCAATAATTTGCATAATATTTCAGTTGGGTTAGAATCAGACCTCGCTGTGAAAGGGTTAAGAGAAAATCGTTTCAATGAATTATACGCGCATTGCTCGCATTACCCGCCCAGCAGCCCTGCAGATAACAAATTCCGCATAAGAACCGGTAGGTCGGAAGTGGTTGGAACCCCAGCCGAGTCATACCTGTGACGGAGACGTACAATTCAGCATAATTTTAGCAGCTGTCCAGCCAGGTGCTAGGCGTTATGTAAAGCAGTGCTTAGATTGCTTGGTCAGGTTTCAGTATACTGTGACCGGGTGATATATTCAAGAGTGCCCCCTGCTTTTCCTCTTTTTTGGCAGCACATTAACTTATCTACAGAGCTCAATTCCCGACTTTTGATGATACGGTTATGACCTAAACTTGTCAAAATGAGTCTTAGAATTGAGTCCTTGAGGGCCCACTGGTCCATGGAGCCGACGATTATCCAGGTTTCTGCCTTGTGAAGTGGACAAGTGACATTAGTCGCCACTTTATGGACAGGACGCTAGTCCATCGCGGAATACCACCCCCTACCTAAATTATGGGCTGGTATCTGTTTTACAACTAAGTAGAGTGAGGTAAATCAATTCGTAAATTCCCTTTTTCCTGGACAAGGAAAAACCGAAATTTTGTGTTTGTTTCTCTGTTGTGACTGTGTTGTGAGTGTTTTAATGAAGAGTAATGGGTGGAAGAGTGGTCCTATTGCTGCTGGGATTTCTGACTGATATCTAATGCCTCCTCTGACGCTGTCGTAAATAGACTGTATGCGTTTGTCTTCATAATGACAACATGCCCGCAACCAATTGTGTAGTGCTCAACCTTTTCCCCCTCCCAATAACACCGTGACACAACTGGTGTGTGTCTGTACAGGGGGGGGGGGGGTCATTGTTGTGAGTATTTTGACTCAACGCAAACAACAGTTCTTCAATGGTTGGAATGCCATCATAATCTTTACTACACTCATAACTCTCAAAGCAAGGATTAGTCTTAATAGTTACAAACAACAAGCCCATATTTTGGAACTTGGAACAAGGTATAACATGACATGCGAAGGGTTTTTTTTTTAATTTATTGTTATCGTTGTTGTTTTACGGTTTGTTTGATAATTTCTATGCATAGTTAATCTAGGAGTGAGACAGGATAGGGATTAGATTTCTGATAGCTAATAAACATGTTTTTGGTCCCCAGGCTGGCCGGCTTGACGCATTTTTAAAACTCAAGCTAGGTCATATCAAAGGCGGTGCTCTCTCAATACCATATTATTGTCACACAGAGATAAACGTAGGGCTCAATCGAATATCTCAGCCAGTTGTAGTATACGGACACCGGGCCAACCAGTCTTAGCTAGGTTCCCATAACGGCTAGTGCCTGGCGGGACAGCTGCTGACCCTTAATTAACCAATTCCGATTTTAACGTCTTTGCTATGATGCGGCTGGGGTTCGAACCACCGACTTGTCGGTTCCGAGTTGGACGCTCGACCTGTTGAGCTACTGAGTCATTCTGTAATTTTGGAATAAAATGTGAAATGACATGCGATCTTCTTGTTGTTGTCGTTGCCTTAAGATAGTTCATATTATGCAAAGTTAATCAAGGAGTGGGAAATAAGGGCGTCTCAGATCATCTGTAGTAAACAAACAGGTTAAATTTGATCTTACTGCTTGTCGTGGTGAAAAAGGGGAGTGGGGGGGGGGGAGAGAGAGAGAGAGAAGTGTGAGGTGAGGGCGAGAGTTGGGGGTAGATGTGAGGTGGGGTTGAATGGGGAGGTGTGTAGGAGGACGATCAGCAGGGGACGTCGAACCAGAATCGGGTGGTTCCCTTCCCGCCTACTGTAATAATGTGGCGTGGGAGGCGGTGGTCGAGTCTCACACACAGATAGTTGTTTGTTGGCATGTGTTGGTTTGTCGTAAGTTCCTTACGCGAGAAACAGGACGTCATTAAAATTTTGAGGTCAGCTTGTGCCTTGTGGCGGTAGATAAACACAGTAGTACAGGTCGCGCGACAGGTTTGGCTTGAATAAAACAACCAGACAATTTTACGCCAAGTCCTTAGATCAATCCTCAATAGGAAGAACGTCTGCATTCGAATTGGTCGGTCGTGGGTTCGAATCCTGGCATTGTGATAGTACAGAAGACTTTAGTTAACCCTTTCAATGCTATGAGTATTTTTCAAACGACTCGCTAGATACATTAAAATCCTTAAAATTTACGTGTTCTTGGACCAAAAGCCAGAAATTCAGTGAAATTCAGGCTTTTGGCATATGTCAGCTCATTGAAATATGATTTATCTGGTATAAGAACACGTACAATTTGAAGAATGAGCGTATTTCAGTTCGGGTCGATTCAGACCTCGTTGTGAAAGGGTTAACAAACCGACAGGTCAGTAGTGGCTGTCCCCGTTAAAAGATAAGTGCGAAGACAGCTTGTTTTGTGTCAGTATATCGTACAATGTGACTGGGTGAGATATTGGAGTGAGCCGTTTATCTCTGTGTGGCAGCACGTTAACTTGTCCAATGAACTCCGACTTTCATATGACCTAAAGAAGAAGGATTTTTTCTTTGCCTCACTAGTGACTGGTGTTGTATGTGATGTCAAAACAGAACAAAATATACCGTCATACTGTGAGTTGATGGTGGGGGAAGGGAAACGATGGGGGAGGAGGGGGAGGGGTTGGGGGGAAGGATGGGAAGTGGTTGGAAAGGGGAGAAGGAGGAGTAGAGAGGGGATGGAGGAGGAATAGGAGCGAGGGGGATGGGGAGGATGGGAAGGATGTGGGAGGGGGTTGGGAAGGGGTTGGGGGCAGGAGGGGGAGGGGGAGGTAGATAGAGGAGGAGGAGGGGTGATGGGGAGGATAGGACCTTGATGTTACACGCCCTACTGGTCAAGCAAGATCCTATTTAACACGTTCTAAAGTAAAGGACTTAGTGCCCTCCTGTGTTATTGGCTGGTGACGGATATTGGTAAGAGACAGAGAGAGAGAGAGAGAGAGAGAGAGAGAGAGAGAAGAAATTATAGAGACAGACAGACAGAGAAACAGGCAGAGAGGCACATAGTGAGAGACAGAGAGAGAAACTGACAAAGAGAGACAAAGAAAGAGGTAGAGAGAGACAGATAGAGAAGGGGAGAAAGGGTGAAGAAAGACAGACATAAAGATAAAGAGAAAGAGAGAGAGAGAGAGAGAGAGAGAGAGAGAGAAAGAGATAGAGGGATAAGGGAGAGAGAGACAGAGACAGAGAGAGAGAGAGAGAGCGAGAGAGAGAGAGGGAGAGAGAGATATTTCAGTAACAACTATTTTCGTCCTCTAAACGCCTAAATCTCTCTCTTTTTTCCTTTGTTTGTTTCGTCTAAGCGAGCCATTCAGTGCTCTTTACGAGAGTAATTATAATACAATTTCTAGATTTCAAAAGTTTAAAACGCGTATCTAAATCATTTACAAAAGCAGTGGTATAAAAATAAGAATGAAACGGGTGCCTACAAGCCTACAAAAATGTATAGTTTATTGCATTGAGTAGGGAATTCAGGGCTTACCTTCAATGCCGTCTGAGACGTTCTGTTATTGTTATTGATTTTACTTATTATTGTTTATTTCTTTATCATTTTATTGTAACCCTTTCACTGCTAATGACGTTATATATCTTCAAAGTATTCCTGCTCTTATACCAGATAAATCAGATCTCAGTGAACTAACATATGCCAAAAGCCTGAAATTCAGGCTTTTTGCATATGTCAGTTCACTGAAATCTGATTTATCTGATATAAGAACACGTACATTTTCAAGATTCTGTATATTTCAATTGGGTTAGAATCAGACCTCGCTGTGAAAGGGTTAAACGCTAATCCAGGCCTTGACTGAAAAAGGAAATCTGGAAGTAGCTGATAGTATTTGCCTGTTTGTGAAGACACAGTTCAACCGGTGCAGTTAGATCAGTTAGTGACGCGGCTGAGCAAACGATGGAACAAATTAGTTTATTATTTTCCTCCGAGACTGCAACCTGCAACGAACATGTACGTGTACAGACATGGACCTGCTCCTGTGCAGCGACACTGACAAAGACTGGATTGAGTTCCATAAAGGCAAAATGTGAATGAGTGATAGATTGGCATTGAATAGCAGGCAGCGTAACCACCAAAAGCAGGACCCAGTTTTCTTCCATTGCAGTTCAGCACACCTATTTGGGTTGGGAAAGTAATCTGCAATACACCAGCGTTTCTATCCATAGGATGGCATGACTGTCTTTGCCATTTATGGTTCTCGTTAAGCTTCAAATGTATATCTATCTATAGGGCTGTGTGAAATAAGCTGTAAAAGACGTTCGCCTTGATCACTCCAGCCAGGTGCAGAGTTCAGCCAGTGCAAAGAAGAATAATGAGGCTATGCAAACAGACTTCAAACAAGGAGCCTATTGTGGCTGCTAAAACACCGTCAAATTGTGATTAAAAAAATTTTAATTAAAAAATCGCCTCTTGCCATCGACACGAAGGAGGGTGTTTGGGTGTTGCTCGCGCGTCCTGAAAATGGACATAAATTATTCACCGGGCTTAAATTCGATGCCAACAGCAATCGCCTATTTTTCCCGATTAACAAAATTTGGGGCAAATCTCTTGCCCATGGCTACGAACTACGAAACGAAGTGCCATTATCGGGGCTCAAACCAGGTGCGTTGGGCTGCCAGTGCAATGCCTTACTGCAAGGCCACTCCGCCCAACTGGTAATAGATAATGATAAAAAGTCGTGTTTATAGTTTATGTTGGTTATTTATTATTTGTCATTGTACAGAAAACTGAAAATAACTTCGTGTTATCAGAGAAATAATATATATCATTGTGTTTGTTCATTCATTTGTTAATCTACTTTCTCCCTTCCATTTATTAACATTTCCAGCTCTCTTACCGTGTCTTTTTGTGGAATAAACTCTTAGAAATGACTGAATGAAGCTGTGTATAATTTGTTTGTATAAACTGAAAATGGTTCCATACCCGATACGAACAACAACAACAAACAATGAATTCAAAGCCATCCTCTCCTATTGCTGTCTGCAATAACCCTTTCAATGCTCAGGCCACCAAAATCCTCAAAACGTGCCTGTACATGTTAAAGATTTTGCATATAATTCAGTTGGGTTTAAAAGGGTTAAAGTCCATGACTGCAGCAGGAGCTCAATAGGTAGAGCGTCCGCCTCGGAACTGGTAGGTCGGTGGTTCAAACCGCGGCCGCGTCATAAACTAAGACCTTATTATCTATCTTAATCATTTATGATTTATTATTTATTTTTGCCCATTCATTTTAATGTTTTCTGTCTTATGGCGCATCCCCATGTTGTGATTATGACGTCAAATGCAAAGGGTATATGGAAGCACGTAACCGGTCATGCTATTTATAGAATCGGATTTGGCGACAGCAGTGGTGACCGCTCCGATAGAAGATACTCTCAATGAATAACCTATACACTCAGTGTCTTCATATTGGTATTTAGATAACTATTTAGAAGGTTAAAGGTTACATTCCATATAATACCATTTACATCATATATATATTTTTTTAACGTTTTATATTGATGTATTTATGATGGGAAAATTTATTATTTTTATTATTATTTCATCTCTTACCGCAAAATAGTTGAACCTGACCGATTATGAAAAAAGCAAAAATATCTTATTATAAATTGTGTGTATGTGAGCATTTATATATAAATACACATACAATATTCCTATATATATTGCTTATATCACTTCTGTAATTTCGCCTTCATTTTTCACCCTGTATAATATTATGTATCGTACCTACACGAGTCTTACCTTTCGCCGGTCGGCGTTGGAGTTGCGTTATCATCATCAAGTATATATATAGACCTCAGCTGATACACTGATTTGACGATAGTCATGTGACATGCTCGATA
>JAUEKZ010198301.1:378-11524 GCA_031471865.1 Melibe leonina | reverse complement strand
TGAAATATGCAAAATCTTGAAAATGTACATGTTCTTATACCAGATAAATCAGATTTCAGTGAACGGACATATGTCAAAAGCCTGAAATCTGATTTATATGGTATAAGAACATGCATATCTTGATGATTTTGGTGTCATTATCATTTAAAGAGTTAAGCGTTACCGTCACAATAACCGCACATCACAGGGCAGTACTGAGTTTTAACGTTGCTGTATTGTGAACAGCTTTGGCAGTTGAAGGATCCACCAGAAGAGGCACAGGCCCAGGTGTCCATTCCATTGTCTCCGTAACTCGCACATTCCTCTGGAAATGTACAAGCATTTATAACCCAACTTTATAAACATAATCTTGAAAATGTACGAGTTCTTATACCAGATAAATCAGATTTCAGTGAACCGACATGCCAAAAGCCTGAAATCCAGGCTTTTGGCATATGTTAGTTCACTGAAATCTGATTTATTGGATATTATAAGAACAGGTAAATCTTGAAAATTTTGATGTCCTTATCATTGACCGGGTTTTAAAGTCTTTGATTAAGGTAAGGAAAAGTTCATATAATGTAAAATGAATGAGAGCAGTCCTGATAAAATGTGAGCATGTCTTAGCTAAATCTCTTTTTTATCCTCTGTCTGGAGTATATTCCGGTTTGGGCACGATGAAGTGGGTAAGTGTCAATGGATACCACCCTCTGGATAAGGCAGTGATCTATGGCAGATTACTCAATACTCAATATAGTCTTTGACACACACGCAGGTTCCTTGTTTAGGGAAAAACCGACGCAACGGCCTTTATGAATGAAACTCCCAAACTCGGGTCCATGTCCTTCGTCGTAACCAGTTTTGGTAATTCCCTAACCTATCCTCATTACGCAAATATTTTGAGGAGAACCTTTCCCTTAGCAAGTTTTAAAAGAAGTGGAGGCTTATATAGCGCTGTTATCCACGAATCGTGCTAATCACGCTTTACATTTTTTTCTTTCCCCGGCCAACAGCGAACACATTGGACAAGACAAACGCCTGTATGTGCGGCCAAGTACCCTTTTTATTACTTGGCCGACAGTTGGGGCTTTCCGGTCAAAGAAACAAGAATTCCACCAATCAAGGAGATTAAACCCAGGACCTGTTGCGCAATACTCTGATGTTCTAAAACTTGAGCTAATTCGCCTTCTCTCTATTATCTGCTCTTAATATCCAATTAAACGTAGAAGAAGTTAATGGCTATTTGAAGTAATCTCTTATTTGCGACACGAGCAAGTAACTATAAATCATTATTATACTGAGAGTACCGGTAATAGAAAATTGAATGGACAATAAACGAATTTTAAAAGTTATAGTGGGAATAATTGTGTAAGTGTCTTTGATTGGAGATACTATTGTTATCATTATTATTATTGCCATTCCATTATCATTATTATTATTATTATTATTATTATTATTATTATTGTTATTACTATTATCGTATGATTTTGGATCAAACAATGAACTGATTGATACGAGATTTAACATTGGAGTTGGGGAATGGGTCGGGGGTGGTGTGAATGTCTGTGTGTGAGAGAGAAAGGGGAGGGGGCGGAGGGGGGGGGGATTAAAGAACAATAATAACCTGCCGATGGGCGTAGTCCTGCATACGTGCACCCAAATGGCGATGTAATGACTGGAGGCGATGTTGCTGCAAAGTAGAGAAACATACAGAGCGATATCAAATACAAACGACGACAGCACAAAAAACCCTGCGTACTTCAGCATTTACAACCCCCCGTAATACTATTGTATCCCATTTTTATCAACATCGATTTATTCGTTAAACACCTCTGCCATTGCAAACAAATAAAAAACACAGCCCACTTTAGTATTCAGGACCATCTGTAATGGAATAAATATTGATATTTACCACCAACAAAGAAAGTCCACTTCAACGTTTACAACCCCATAATCTGTTATATCAGAATCGTGTTGATGCCTTTGCCAGCATGTTGCCGCTGCCATAATCTCCGCCACCATTACCAACTGTTACCACCACCATCACCATCTCTACAACCACAACCAACCTCGCTACCATCTCCATCACCACCACCACCACCAACTATCACCACAATTATTAACAACATAACTTCAATCACCAGCATCTAAATCACCATCACTACTACTATCATCATTACCAAACCCCGTTACCACGGGCGGGACAACTGCTTAACCCTTTCACTGCGAGGTCTGATTCTAACCCTACTGAAATAGGCAAAATCTTGAAAATGTACTTGATCTTATATCAGATAAATCAGATTTCAGTTCACTTATCAAAAATGTATATTATAATTCATTGCTTATTGGATGATAACTTCTTCATTTGCCTGACTTCAATGGCATATTCTTGACATTCCGTAGCCCTTTTTTATGACTTATTTTTAGATAGTGGACGAAGTAGCCTTGCGATAAGATATTACCCCAGCAACCCAATGCACTGGGTTTGAGTCCTGCTATGGCGCTTTTCCTTGGGCAAGAGATTTACCGCTCACTCAACTCACTAGGATAACATGGGTGGTTCCTGTTGGCATCGAGCTTAAACTTGATGAATAATCTTTGTCTATTTTTAGTATGCCTAGGTGAGCGACACTGGTGTGTTGGTGGCGAAGTGCCAATTTAAAAAATAATAATTTCAATACATTTTTGTAACGAGGATTTTGCACGCCTTTCACAACCACATGGTTGATGGCGAGGGCAACGCGGTCTTCCCAAAAAATAAATGATCCTCTGTTTTCAAAATCGGAAATGCCAGTTTGTGATTTGACTTGTATGGTCAAGCTTGGTGGACTTTAATTTGATATCAAAAGAGGTATAATTAGATTAAGGATTTAATTCAGCCAATTCAACTTGTCTTGAGATGTACCTCCTTCGGGTCCTCCACATATCCCACACATGTAGGGGCAGGACAGGGGGACATTGGTGAACTTAGTACACTGCTCTTGTGTGTAGCCTATCCAACATGATCTGCTGTCTGAGGCAGGGCAGTTCACTGGTTTGAAATCAACATCAAAACAAAACAAAGTTACATCATTCCGATTGATGAATGTTGATGTAGCATATATAAGTTTATCATTTCATTATCGGGAGGATTTATTTGGCAGATTCAGGTTGAAACTGTTGAGGGTATGTAAAAATCTTTTAGAGTATGGTGGGAAAACTATGAAGCAAATACTTCTATTGTCGCCTCAATAATAGAAACGTGCATATATATGCCACTTCTCTCTCTTCTCTCTCTCTCTCTCTCTCTCTCTCTCTCTCTCTCTCTTTATCTATCTCTGTCTCTGTCTCTGTCTCTCTCACTATCTATCTCTGTCTCTCTCTTTCTTTCTATCTATAGTCTCTTCTTGTATCTATCCCTGCTTATTTGTTGTCACTATCTATGTTCATGTCCGCCTCTCTATGTCGGTTAGACAGAAAAAGAATATAAAGAAGAAGAAGAAGACAAAAAAGGAGAAGAAAAAAGGAGAAGAAAAAGAGGAACAAATAACAGAGAAGGAAATTAATAAGAAGACGAATTATTATTTTAACAATACTTACGTATTTCACAAGTGTCGCCTTTGTACAAGTTGTTACATGCGCATGTGCAGGTGTTGATGTTGAGAGTTCCACCGTTCTTGCATATCTTTCCGCCGCAATCTGTTTTCACAATGTTAAAATAAACAAAATCGATGGAGAATAGAAATGTCGGTCGTAGTCTCACCGCGTACTTATACTTTTTGTACATATTACATCCTATATGTGTGTTCAGTGTTGAAATATTTTATGAACGGCATGATTCACCAAGAAATAACAACGATGATGGCGATGGAGTAGACGAGGCGATGATAGAGAGTTGTCAGAATATTAACTCTTTCAACGCTAAGATTATTTTTTTTCAAACTGCTAGGTAGATACGGTATATCAAAATCTTCAAATTTGCCTGTTCTTATACCAGGTGAATAAGATTTCAGTAGACTTGAAATATTATGCCCAAAGCCAGGCGATGGGTGCCCATAGCAGGGTACCGGGTCCGATCCCCGTCCAGGTCAATTTTATGTTTCTCTGGTTTTTCCCCCCATTTTTCTGTTTTCTTTAGCTTTGTCGTGTTTCTGCACTGCATACTTTTTCAAGTGTGACCCATATTAATACTGACTCTGACCCACCTGGAATTCGAACCCCTACCTACTAAATCAGATGGGGATACTTTACCTCTTGAACAAACGTCTGTTTGTTTGCTTGTTCTATTTCTTGTTGTTGTCTTGGTTTTATCTTTTGGGTTTATTTTTTTTCTTTCTTTTTGTTTTGTTGGGAGGGAGGGGGGTGTGACAAGAAGAGAACAAAATGCTCACCACACAAATTATTGTCGCAGGAATCAGGACAGGCGGAACAAGTGTCGCCACTCTTGTAGGGCTCCTGGATGTGCTGCTGCCTGGAATCAACAATCAGCATGAACACGAATTACAAAGAGAGATAAGATAAGTTAGATACCACACATGAGATTGTAATTTAGAGTAGACTTTTAAGAATACCAACAACTGTTTGTGATACCGCTGAGTGAAACAGCTGAACTGATTGCAGTATTTTCAATGTTAAACGTATTGGCTGCTTTACTAAAGTGGTCTGATCTCTTATGCATTATATAACCAAAGAAAAAAATACTTGTATAATAACTAATAAAAGAAAATCGTATAATTTAGGAAATATTGTAGTAATGTTCAGAGCATTAACCCAATGATTGCTAAGGTTATTTTTGAAATTACCACCTAGACATCACAATCTTAAAGATCTGCTTGTTCTTATACCAGATAAATCAGATTTCAGTGAATCAGATATGCCTAAAGCCTGAAATTTCAGGCTTTGGTATATTATGTCAGTTTACTGAAAACTGATTAATCTTGTATAAGAACACTTAAATCTGGAAGATTTTGCATTTTTATGTTTGGACAGAATCAGACCCCGCTGTAAAAGGGTTAAAATGACAAAATGTACAGAAGGATCTTACCCAGGCCCATAGTTACAAATGTAGTACTTTACACCACCACATATGGCAAAGCCACAGCCAATGCGATCTGTGTGAGCTTGCACCACCTGCAAAGTACGACCAGGTTTGAAATAAAGTATCCTCTCTAATATAATACATCATACTCCATCGCATAGGCAACAAACGTTTTTTCTTCTAATGTAGCAAATATGACAGTCCCTTGCAGCAATTTAAAAAGAGGCAAACTCTGAGAGTTGCATGAGTTGATCAGCTGTATAACTTTATGATGTAATAGCGTTTAATAGGGTGGGGTAGGAAGGAGGGAGAGGCGGGAGAAGAGGAGGAGGGAGAGACACATGAGAAGTAGAAGAAAAAGAAGAAGAAGAGAGAGAGAGAGAATGAAAGGTAAGGGGGGGGGGGAGTAAAAGAAAATTCATGTGTCCCAAAAAACGTTAAGGAATTCATGGGTAATTATCAAAGAAAAAATTAGTGGGAAGAAAAATAAAGGGGTGGGTGTTGTAATCTACTGACGTAGGTGCAGGCCCTGCACATTCGAGGATTATGTCATGGCTTCCCCATGATGGTCCCCTGATGGTGGATGCATGCTGCTGTTGTCATGGTGATGCTGCTAGCATAGTTAACGCATGGCAAAGTTGCCGTAATAAATGAATCAGATTTGAAATAATATAGGCAGTACAGATATAAAACAAAGCCATAGAAATCAGAGGAGTGGAAAAATGGAAGAAAAATTATAAGCAGGATTCCTATCCGACTGCTTGGCCGACGTTACAAGACTATCCACCGGGCAATCCTCTACTCTAAAAAAAAGGTAGTTTCAAACCATTTAATGTACTCCGACTGCGCTGACAACTGTAGCTGCATTAGTTTTCATTTCAAATTTGAACCCTTTTTTATGATTTCCTGTGTTTGCTCCTCATATTACTTTTAAACAAGATTACCATACCTACTTTTCTAGTTCTTTTTCTTCACGCCGGCAGATTAATTAAACAAAACTGAAAACAACCAATTTCAATTCACCTTTAAAATGTAGCCGTTCATTACCCCGATTTAGAGCAACCGCTCTGCATCATTTCCCATAATCGTGATATGGTATGAATTATCATTCACCTGGGTGTAATGTCCAATTTTCTTCCAGCCGTCCTTGCCTAGGTAGACCTCGGGGTCCTGTCCGTATTTAAACATGGTCACTTCGTTGTACCATCCCATGACAGCTCCGTGCCAGCTACCATGGCCTCCTGCAGCGTTCTGGCCGATGCCCATACCGTAGGCTGTGGTCAGTGTTGAAAAAAGAAAAAGAATAAGAAACGAAAAACCCACATTAAAACTCCCAAAGGAATTTAATAACTTGTCTCTTGGGACGCTCCCACAGGAAGACCGAGACTCCCTAGGCGTCATAGTCGTACACCGCCGCAATATGGATGAGTAAATCCCTTACCGAAGGACTCAACGTCAGGGATCAGTTACGATGATTAGTAATTATTTTCATAATGAAAACTATTACATTATCAGTATCATCATCACCATCATCATCATTATCACCTATGTCATCACCATCATTATTACTATTATCATTATTATTACTATTAACATTATCATCATCATATTGCACAAAACAGGTATGGTTTCAAATGCACTCTGTCATAATACAATGATTAGCATATTATTAGATGTCTTCTAGCGCGTAGCCCAAGGTGACCCATGCTGTCTTCCCTTTACGATGTGTATACCATCCCTGGTATACAACGAAAAATGATATAACAAATAAAACAAGGATAAGCAACCTGTTAGGCGGGTATATCGTTTTTCAGAAGCAGTAAAATCTGTTTTTTTGAATTTGATAATTATGTTTAATGTCAAAAACAACTTAGAAAATGACGGGCCTAATTATTCAACTTGTACTTTTTTCGTCTTAGTACGTACTGCATCATGCAGTGCTCGCGCTCATCTTCATGGCCGTTTAAAATGGAGCAATCAGGCATGCTAAAGACCTTTGCAACCAAATACAATAAGAAGAGAAACTTTGAATTAAGCAAGACAAAAGCAAGCAGGTGATCAGCCCACTGCGCCAATGGCGTTTAGGAACAAGCTATGTTGGCCTTGTTCCTTTGAATTAGCAATATAACAATTTTCTTTTAACTTTGCGTTAAATTTTCAATAAACTTTCTATAAGAAGTTGTTGCCGCATAGATTTGCAACTAACACTTACAACTTACCACAGGCTTAGTTAGCCCGTTTCAATATTAACCCGATACTGATACTTACAAGGGACTTTTCTATTCTTGTCGTGACCTACAACACACTGCATTGCCCATTTCTGAGCTATTTCCGCAATTTTGTCGTCCCAAATCTGTTTGAAGAAATAATAGAAAGAAGAAAATTTAAGATATGGCAATGAGAACTTTGTCTTTTCACAGAATGAAGCAATCATTACTGAAATATTATATCTAATGAGCACAGTATAGCGTTGCCGTTGTTGGGGGTAAATGAATGGAGACTGAGAGACGATGCTACATCATCTATGAGCACGAATAAATACAGCAAGAAAAAAAGACTCAAAACACCCCCCTCCCCATATAGATACAATAGGGGAGCGGATAGTTAAGTGATTATCTCGCTGTGTCGTGCTGCCGGCCAGGCGATAGGTGCTGTTGCTGGGTCCCGGGTTCGATCCCCACTCCGGTCAACTCAATTCTATGTTTTTCCATTTTTCTGCTTTCTTTGGCTTTGTCTCGTTTCTATACTGCATATTATCTCATGCTTGACTCATAATTACAATAAATGGGAATTCACAATTCACATTCACAAATGTTCTCTGCAGTTTGTAGAATGCTCTGCTCCTTTGGTGGCCACTTCAGAATAGGGTCATGCAAATGCGTATAGGCGCTCCAAGTGCTGGAGTACCTGTAAGCATTTATTTCGCACGAGCAAAAGTCTTTAATCATCCTATATTATAGCCTGCTAAATAGCCATTGCCGCTCATTGTGTTGCGTCAAGAGACCAGAGAGGCGACAACATGTCCATCTTGCCCATAGCCAAGTGGATGACCCTTCCGGCACTTCATTTGTCACTCGCACGCAAGTAGTCACCGTCCGTCTCTATTTACGTAATGATTCTGTGTGCATTTGTGGACGAACCAGTTACAATCACAATGTTACTCGAATATGGATACTTTTTTCGTATCATTAAAACCTTTGGTGTTTGTTGGTTTGTTGTTCTGTGTTTAACTCATTTTTTCACATTGGGTCATATCAAAGACGGAGATCTCTCGAAAAGTTGACGTACGCCATGTTAGATAGGCTAGAGATCGTCGGGTTTGATAAGACCTAACTTGGGTTGAAAATAGGGCAAAGGGCGTTAAACAGGCAACAACAAAACAACCAACCAACAATGATTTTCAATCTTTCACAAACATCTGAGTTATAATTTTGAGCTTCCAGCTTCACAGCCGGAACGGAGACCTGATTCACACCACAAACGAAGCACGACTGGCAGCAGGTGTCATTTCCGTTGACCTTCCACTTAGACTTATTAGCCCGTGATACAACTAATCACTCTCAACTGTCAAATGTGAGAATCATCAAACCGTAACAATTGGAAATCAAAAGTTACAAAATTGGACGGTTCCCCAACATGTATTATATTATGGTCGAGGAAATTATGTTCGACCAAAATCCTCATTATGTATTATGAAAGTAATTAGGCAACTCCAAATAGACTCCACAATCTCGTTTGCACTTAAACTTTGTACCCAAAACTCCACTCTCGCCAAGCTTAGAAGTCTAGGTGATTACGTATCAGTTGTAAAGACACATCAATGAATTGGAATTATGTTGGTAATTATACATTACCAATAATTATATATCCATTTGGGTGTTGAAACGGATGCTGAATGTTAGAAGGGAAGTTAATAAGCAAATAATGACACACATATCGGTGATTATCTTGACCACCGGCTGCATCATCGAGTTTTAGGAGGTTCTTCCGGAGGTAAAACCAATTCCCGATAAAAGTTATTATCTGTATCATAACCCATATCTTAAATAATCAAATAACAGATTACTTACGTTACCTTGTCAAAAATTTGTTGGTTTTTTTTTTTTGTCGATTCCATTCATAAGTTACAAATAAATTGTCGTTGCCAATCATCACCCCACCAAAATTTTATTCAGGGTTAAAGGTTGTTCTCTATTGAAAGTAAAAAAAAAAAACAACAACTAACAAACAAAAAACACGGCGTCATGTGTAACACACCTGCAACATTATCAAAACTCGCAGATATAATAGTATTGGTTCTAGCGTAACTACTTTTGTCTCTGCTTGTGGTCAGATTTAAGAAACTATTGACAGCCCTTTTTGTGGCTTTTTCATTTTATAAATTTTATTTCGTATATTTTTACTTTTTATTTTGGTGGTTTTTTGTTTTGTTTTTGTTTTAGTGTTTTGTTTGTTGTTCTTGTTGTAAGAATACATAGTAAAGCGGAAGAGAAAATATGTGAAAATGATAGATATAAGAATCCAAGGTGCATGAATAACCCTTCCATCTTACCACTTTGCGCATGTTGGTAGCCGTAGGATCGACACCGGCCCGAAGCTGGTTGTGCAAATCGACAATAATCTGTTTGTCTTCATCCGACACTCCTGATTGTGTCACAGCCTCGCTGTCGTGTAGGCACATGGTGTGGTCATCCACCTCCTGGAACTCTGCTCTGCATGTGGATGGCTGACGAATCGAAAGAGTGGATCAATTATTGTTTTTGTTTTTTTAACTTAGTCAGATAAGAAGACCTAATAAAAAAAAGAATGATTTAAATGTGACAGGTGACAAAATATTATACAGGGCATCTTCAGAGATCTTACGATATTTGAGAAGCTGGATAAAATATATGTCACCTTCACGAAAGATTTACACATTTACGCATCATTGCCCCTGATCGCGCTTCAGGTTTTAAAAAAAATATATTTCTGTTCGTTTGTTTTGTGTCTTTTGCGGGGAAGCGGGTGTCGTTTTCTTTTCTACTCTTTTTTGTTTTTCGATCTTTGTTGTTTTACTTTTTTCTTGTAATATTCTGGTGGTTTTTATTTCTCACGTGTTATTTTCTTTTCTTTTTCTTTTTTTAAGCTAATGAAAGGCTAAAACACGACGAGACGTAGAAAAAGACAGAGTTAGAAAGATATACCAAAGAGAGAGAGAGAGAGAGACAGTTAGACAGTCAGGCATATAGATAGATAGATAAATAGGTAGATAGATAGATAGATAGATAGATAGATAGATAGATAGATAGATAGATTGTATTGTATAATAAATTACCAGGTCGGCATCACCACTTCCAGACTCTCCACTTCCAGACTCTCCACTTCCAGATTCAATGTCACCTGAGGCAATTGAAAGTAAACATTTTTTAAATAGTATAATAATGATAATAAATTATAATGAATATCATTTATATATCGCCCTCTCCCATGGTTCATAGACTCTAAGCGCTTCATACTAGCAACCCCATTCGAGCTTTGCTGAAAATGTAGATAACCGATTGTAAGTGTTGTAACCCCGGAAGTAGATAACATGGTGTTTGTCATTAACATGGTTAAAAAAATATGGGTCCTAAACACACTCCTTTACCTGCAGTATGCGTGTTAAAACTAGATTTGGTCAATATATTCTTCAGTTATTTGAGAGCCTTTTCAAATAACGCGTTTTCAATGTAACGCGTCCAATTTTATTTTACGTAATATAGCCTAGATAATATACATAAAAGAAATAAAGTGAACCGATATATGCCAAAAAAAATAATTTCAGGCTTTTGGCAATCTGATTTATCTTGTATAAGAACAGAAAAATTTTGAAGCAGTCTTTAGCAGTGAATGGGTTAAACGCTACCTTTTTTTCAACGGATCAACTCCCACTCCGTATTTCGGACAGGTCAATGATAATCGAAGAGTTTTTAGACTATACTATAATCGATCTAATAGGAAAACGTCACATCTTTTTTTTAAATAAGTTTACGGTTACGACAAAGTAACAAAATATCGCATCCCTCGCATTTCGTAAGATCGATGTGAGAACAGCTGCGATCTCCTCCTTCCGGGGGGGGGGGGGGGGGGGGGGGGGGGGGGGGGGGGGGGGGGGGGGGGGGGGGGGGGGGG
>JAUEKZ010198300.1:0-16129 GCA_031471865.1 Melibe leonina | reverse complement strand
CCATTGGAAAGATACATTGCTGCACATATTATGGACCCTCTGCCCAATCCCCCGACCATTGGAAAGATACATTGCTGCACATATTATGGACCCTCTGCCCAATCCCCCGACCATTGGAAAGATACATTGCTGTGCATATCATGGACCCTCTGCCCAATCCCCCGACCATTGGAAAGATACATTGTTGCACATATCATGGCAACGTCCAAAGCCTCTGCGCATTATGATCTTAATTTTTAATTGATAGGCAATATGCATGTCAAGTATTGTGTCCTTTTCATGCCATTCCCAGTGAGTTCAAAGCAGAACAAAGTAGAATTTCTTATTTTATCTATTGATTTTATAACTCCGAACAACCCCAGTCATCGTGAGATTAAGTGGGGTAATAGACTTCTGCGGGGAACAACATAGAAATTTACACCTGCATTTAATTAGAAAAATCATAGGATGCTATTTTTTAAGAAACAATACTATATGTAATGTGATTTGTGAAAATACCACTTCCCACTCCACTAACTGTAGCATTAATGCTAAATGAATATTTCATAGATCACCATATGCGGGTATGGAACTAGTAATAGACCGTTCATTGACAAGATGGCTTTGTTGACACTGGACCTTCGTGGCGTAAGCAGTTCGCTTTCTTTTTAAGAGTGTGAGTTACCTATTTTAACGCATCTTGCTGGGGGAATCTAATTATAATAAAGACGGTGAATATAAGAGGAATTTTGAGATTTTTTTTATATCTCTCCCATTGAACTTTTTTGTAAGTCATTAAAAGGCGTGGTGTGATTTAAAAAAAATACATTTTTCATAATTTCTTTCACGATATCTCTCTCGCGGTGAGGTCTGATTCTAACCCAACTGAAATATGCAAAATCTTGAAAATATAGATACCAGATAGATTAGAATTCAGGGAACTGACATATGCCAAAAGCCTGAATTTCAGGTGGGATTACTTCAACATATTCTGGACAGCGTAGCTGATTTCTGTTGACATCAAGCTTGCGGAATAATCATTTTTTCTATTCCTTGTCGCTTAGAATTTCAGGCTTTTGGCATATGTCAGTTGACTGAAATCTGATTTATCTGGTATAAGTACGGGCAAACTTTTAAGATTTTAGTGTCGTTAGCAGCGGAAGGGATATTTTAAGACTACGATACTTAGTAATATATTCATTATCTTTTTCGTGGTAGTGTAGTCTGTTTCAATAATTCCATATACTAATGTATTTCAATGCCTATGTAAATGAGCTAAAAAGAAAGTCGTTTACTCCGAAATTGAATGAAAATTACTGGAAAGAAATTGCGGCGTGGACTATATAGATTGTGGACAACATTATTTTAATTAGAGATTAAATGCCAGATAAACATTGGAATGGGAGGATAGAGTAAGCAGCTAAAGCTCACATGTAAATCATGACCATTCAGAAGAAATAATTCTATTTTTATAATAAAGACAATTTCATAGGAAACTATATTAAAGCATTTTAAATCACTCTCTGAAATATTTCACCGTACATATCTCATTAAAAACCAAATAGTTCTGTGACCGTTGCTTTTGATTAAAACTCTTTTTTTTCTTGTCGCTGTCTCTGTGCTCTTCCGTTTAAAAGCTACCTTATGTGGGATCTATTGCTATACAAACTGATGTTTATATACTATTCCATTGATATCATCTTTAAATTTGGAAGTTTTTTTGTCAACAGAGGACCTCGTTACAGATCTATTTTATAGTTTCTTTAGCGGATAAGCCAAACAGCCAACAAAATGTAAATGTTTAAAAATAAGGAGCGCAGGATTTCATATGAAAGGCGAGTTAAAGAGTGAAGACAAAATCGAAATGAGAGAACAGTTGGTTAGGGGAAATTATAAGATAAAAAAAAGAGATAGATATATAAAAGAAAGAAATAGAGAGGTAAATAGCTAGATAGATAGATAGGTACATAGATTCAAAGAATCAAGTTAATGACTAGATGAATAAATGACGGAAAATGATCTTTTGATCTCTTAGCGAAACTGTAAGATTATCATCCACAGTGCTCGTTATCTTTAAAAAAATTGTTTTCGATCTATCTGACGCGGTATGTGACCACTCCATTGAATACCTATATATTCTAGACATGAGACAAGGATGGTTCGTACAAAAGAACAACTTTGATGAGAATTAACAGCTTCCTAACCTTTTCACAGCGAGGTCTGATTTTGACCCAACTGAATATGGAAAATCTTGAAAGTGTATGTGTTCTTATACCAGATAAATCAGATTTCAGTGAATTGACATAATATTCAGGATTTTGGTATAATATGTCAGTTCTCTGAAATCTGATTTATCTGGTAAAGCTTGAAAATTTTGGTATCTTTAGCATTGAAAGGGTTAATATGACAATGGACGAAGTGTTATCATTATTGTCACCAGCCATTTTAGTGGTCTTCATTCTACGTTGATAAGATCTATATTCCATAACATCCTTCTTCACTCCGCCCATTGTGTATGTTTGTGCGATTGGATGTATTTATATGTATGTGTGTGTGTGTGTGTTGTGTGCGTTGGTGTGAGTGTGTGTATGTGAAATGTACAATATTATTATAATGTACAGCACCTTGAGACCTCGGTGAAAGGCGCTTTATAAATAAACTTATTATTATTATCGTTTTCGGAAAATTTTCATTTTTCTCTACATCTTTATATTCCAGGACAGAACTTCGAGTAGCTTTTATCTAGGAGGTTCTGTGTGTATATTGTTTAGCAACATAAAAACAATTATATATACACCATATGGGAACGATGACTTTGGATCGTAGAACATGGGGCTTGGGTAGCACGTAATAGGAAAATGAATGAAGAAGAAGAAGATGGCCAAAATATGCGATGGAATTCCTATCACGTTATCTGAGTCTTCCCACTATTTCGGCTTCCATCGCAAAGTAAGTGCCAAAACAAATGCAAGAAATCCTGGATATAGATGATCTATAGATGGAATAGAGCCAGAATAAGAAAAAGGGAAGTTTCACTTCCCTCCCCTTGTTGTAGGTCGATACTAATTATGCTCCACAGTGCCCGTCTATGCAGTATGTTATGCCATAGTCATATCTACGAGTATCTGGGACAATCTCATTTCGCCATGTCTTCGAGATGAGGATTTTGTCCACGGTAGTGTGCCAACAGGAATGGGAGGGGAGAATAATAGAACTTCAGAGGTACTATCTCTCCCATAACATCCCCTCTCTTTAATTCCACTCTCTCCTACCTCTCTGCCCTACCCCTCTGTTCATTTCTCAGTCTTTCTTTCGTGTCTTTCTGCTCTGTCTTCCGTGTCATGTTGTTTGGATATCATTCATTCATTTATCATTCCCTCATATTTCACTTGTCTTCTCTCTAGTACTCTTGTTTGCAAATCTGTCTAGGTCTGTGTTTGCCTCCATTTGTCCAATGCCATTGATGACAGATGTGATACCCCCGACAGAGTCCGGCATACAGCAGCACAATAGTGAAGAAAGATGTACATTGTAATTGGGCGGAGTATTGATTTGGTAATGTTGTATCATGTACCCTTAACTTGGATTGCTTTTGCTAGTTGTTATTGTGGATGTTGTTACTATCAATCATAGGAGAGAGAGAGAGAGAGAGAGAGAGAGAGAGAGAGAGGGGGGGGGGGAGATAGAGAGGAGTTACCCGGAAGTCCTTGTAAAGAATGCAATAATGACCATGGCGGTGATTGTAATGATGATGATGATCTTCATCATGATGGTGTTAATGAAGACAACCGTTCAAGCGACAAATAAAGTAGCCGAAACCTATCTACAAAACATAACATATTTTCTTTACAGCACGACAGATCTTCAGTTTGGTTGATGTTTTCTGCCCACATAGACCTGCACTAGACCTTGATGGTCTCTCTCTCTCCCCTCTCTCTCTATCTATCTCTCTCTCTCTCTCTCTCTGTGTGTCTGTGTGTTGGAGGCGAGTGTCCCTTTGACTTTAGGAGCTATGTTGTACAAAAAAATACAATCATTTGGACACATCCAAGAAAAGAGGAGAGGAGACAAAATGGTCGTTTGTGGGTTAGGACTTTGGTAAAACGTTCGCAACTATTTTCATAAAAATTCATAAAAAAGCAACGATGCAGTAGATGTGTACATCACTATGGAAACCGAAATACGTCAATGGCCTTAGATAAAGGAACGCCCCTGTCTTTGCAGAGAACCATGACGTCAGATGATGAAAGTCACGCGCACCAGGAAGCTGTAAGGATTGCAAGACCACCTGGAGCAGGAGTCCCCAGACTGACCAACAGAACAAAGTGGAAATGGCATGAAAGCTGTTCAAGAAGATAGCCAAGGGCAGTGAGAGAATTGGAGGTCCCCTTGTTAAAGGCTTGATAATACCAAAGTGTCTGGATTAAGACCAAATCCATGCCTAAATATACATTAATTATTTTAGGCTAAGGCTGATTATGTTAAATTTATTTTAAAAAATGAGTGACCAACAAAATTCAGGCCTCGTCTAAATCGAGCCAAAATTGTAAGGAGCCATACGTCAAAGCTGTTGCCTTCCTTCACAACGTCCGCCCCCGGTGGGAGAAGCATAATGAGAGGAAAATAAGTAAGTAAGTAAGTAAGTAAGTAACAGTCAGAGCAAAACTATCGTAACTCCCCATAGAGATACCAGTACGCTTCGTTCTTAAACTCTAATACCATAAATCTTAACAGCAAACAATCCGTTATCACTACAGACAAAAATGACAGCGTTTCCATTGTTTCGAAGCCTAATCCCCTTTACTAACGGGAAGGACAATACTATACCCTCTCTTTATTCCTACCCACGCTAGTGCTTGAGGACAATAGGCTTGTCATAGTCAATGTAAGGGAAATAATGAAATAAAAAAAGACCATCTTATTAATAACTTCCCTGTCATCAAGATCCTCATCAGAATTTTTTTTTACAGTGATTCCATAGCCCTACCCGACCTAAGGGAGGATGTGAATGGACTGAACAAACACCGTATTGTAGTCAGGCAGGATTTAGGGATTAGGCTTTAACTCGTGAACAATGTATAATAGTAATCCATGAGTGAAAGGAAACACTGGGATAGACAGACAGACAGACACGCAGATAGATAGATCGATCGATAGATAGATAGATAGAGAGAGATAGATAGACAGACTGACAGATAGATAGATCGATAGATCGATATATATATATATACATATATATATATATATATAGATAGATAGACAGTATATATATATATATTTATATATAGATGGACAGACAGACAGACAGACAGATAGACAGACAGACAGACAGATATATAGATAGATAGATAGATAGATAGATACGAAGTTCGGTTGGGAAGTTAGTAGACAGGTAAGTAGGTAGGCAGGTAGGCATGTAGGTTGGTATATAGGAAGGGGGTTGTTAGGAAGAGCGGTAGAAAAGTAGGGAGTTTGCATTTGGGAATATGAAACAAGTTAATTTCTTATGGCCTTTGGCATTTTACCTGAATACGAGCAACAAAAAGGTACCGATTGTCCGCTGGTGAGTGGTTTTAGGGAGTCTTTCATCTCAATTATTCTATTTTATCCATCTTTGTTCTTTCTTGCATTATTCATTCTAGTGGCGTGTCAGTAGTCGCCTTCCGTAGCACGCACGACATGATGGTGATGATAATGATAATAATAATGATAATAATAATAATAATAATAATGATAATATTTCATATGAAAATAATAATAACAATTTGTAAGAATAATAAGGATAAGAGTAATAATAATAATAATAATGATAATAATAATAATGATAATGATAATAATGATAATGATAATAATGATAATGATAATAATGATAATGATAATAATGATACTGATAATGATGATAAAGGTAGTTACAATAACAATGGCATAAAGTTAAGCCATCCAACCACGGACAAGGGATAATCTTTTTCGAGGTCGCTTGCACATTTAGATACTATTGGAGCAAAGGAAAAATTTTGAAGCAATATATTCTCGAAAGCTACGCTACAAAAAATACGAAATTTGACCAGTATCCATAACATTAAATGTTACGGTATTGTATTCTTATTTGGATTAAGTTTTGATAAAAAAATATATTATTAAACTAGTTTCCTGCATTTTCTGTCCAATCCGTCGATTTACTGAGGGCATAATTTCACCTCTGCTAACATGAGCTTTTTCGCAATCCGGCGGGAACGAGGGTTGCCAGATTGGGCGAGAAAATTTTTTTAAGATACCGATCAGCTGAAAAGTCACGTGAGATGGGGAGACCTATCTAATATATATGTATAATACGAAGAGCGCAATAAAGTCCTTGATATCCTTACACGCTATAGTGTAAGATTTAGGTTTTACCATGGATGGTTTGTATATTTTACATTTTTAAGACATCTCTATGTGGGGTTCCTTTGCTGTCATGAGAAATGATACTAGACGTCAATTTTCTTTTTGCGCAAACCACTCCTGTGCTGCAAAAAAAAACCCCAACAAAACAACAAACAAACAAAAAAGAAAAAAAAGGGGGGAGGGTTTGGAGTCAACACACATTTACCAACTAGTTTGAAGTTCCCATGCGCTGATATGATCTACGTTGTCTTGGAAGGCCCGAAAACTCCCAGCAAATAAAAGCAAATACTACTTAAAAGGTTTGTGAGATGCGTGCAAATAACTGACTAAATTTATGGAGTATTTCACTCGCACGCAAGCCTTTACTTAGTAAAATTGTCAACATCTAGCACTAATCATTGTCTGATTGTCTGCATTGTTATCCTTATCGTTATTTGCTCGCTCCCCCCGCCCCACCCCCTCACCACTACCACCAGCATCAGGCTAAGCCAACGTCTCCAAAAAAATCATATGCGGAAACTTTCCCCATCAAAAACATCCTTCAGCCTTCATGGTCGTCTGCCCTCTCCCCTCCCCCAAATAGGATTGACTTGATGTACGTATTTAGATCAGCCGCTGCTAAACCGCTTACCACTGCAGTCCAACTAATTGTCGCAAAAGACAAAAAGTTATTTTTGTTGTGGTTCTTTTTTTCAAGGCGGGGAGGGGAAGGCAGCGAGAGAGAGAGAGAGAGAGAGAGAGAGAGAGAGAGAAAGAGGCAGGGGGAAGAAGGGGCGGGTGGGGGAAGAAGGGGCGGGTGGGGGAAGAGGGGGCAGGTTGGGGGGAAGAAGGGGAGTGGGGATAGATGTATGGGTTGACCAACGTGGGAATGAATGCTTAAGATTAGCTTTTATCCTCTCTTAATAGACAAATATATATCTTGGTTTAGCTGGTTTGTCCTTCGAAATGAAAAGAAAACGTTATATGTATATATGTATATATATATGACTGTACGCCCACTGTGTGCCCCCTCTTGGTGGAGCGCTTTGTATCCATCTATGTGAATAGACCCCACTCGGGACCTCACACTGAACATACCAGGTATATAAATATATATATATATATATATATATATATATATATGTATTATATACATATATATATACAGAGAGAGAGAGAGAGAGAGAGAGAGAGAGAGAGAGAGAGAGAGAGAGAGAGAACTATAGGCTTATTTCCATCCTGAGAGTTTGTCTTTTAGTATACCACTCTTTGAGTTGTGTCAACTTGGGTGAATTGGTTTGAAGACTGTCCCTATCATGAGGCTTCCTGAATCAACATAGGACTAAATACACGCCAGATTCACCCGGAAACGAGATAGTGACTTTCGAAACGAGAAAATAAGGAATACAAAAAAGAAGGAAAACGGAATTAAACAAGGCGTTGTTTGAAAAGAGACAACTGCCAGACAGGATTACGGTAGACTAACATGAGATAAAAAGTCGAACGGGCAAGTTTGTATTTAGAAAGGCAGACTCGTTTATGAATAGATAGAAGGATGGATGGATGGTTAGATAGATAAAATGATAAATGTATTGATAGATAGATAGTTGAATAGTTGATATATATATATATATGGATAGATAGATAGATAGATAGATAGATAGATAGATAGATAGACATATATAGATCGATAGATAGATAGGGCTTGACCGATAATGAAGAGTAATTTGAATTGCAACAAACCTTCGGAAATGTCAATCCAAAAAAATATAGATTTTTTATAAAGCGTATTGTAGTGATTTAAAAATATTTTTGATTTCCTAAAAGCATCAGTGCTGCTGGAAAATTGGTTGGATTGGTAGCATTTCAGCAGCAGGTTCGTTTTGGGGTTTATTCCTCCCCATTCCAAATGTCTAAGTACACTTAACTGCAACTAATCGCGTTTTGAGAAGAGTAAAATGTCCCGGGGGATCAAGCGGTGCCCGTAGTGGTTTGATTTTTCGCGAAGTTAGTTGACACGGCAGTGTTCGTAACCCGATTAGCGTGGCGTTTAGAAAGTAACGTTTTGGTCCGAGCAAACCGCACTGGGCTTAGCTAAAGACCAGAGCCACGGATTAGGCCATAAACAGTTTGTTTGATGCCAAAGAGTTTAGTAAATAGAAATTATCAGAGCCTCGGGGAATAAACGAGTTCGTAGAATTTCTATCTCGTTAGTTTGTTTTAGTTCTAAGAGTTTACTGGAGGTTTAGGTCGATATAGAGCAGGTATCTATGCAGGCTAGATAGTTGAAACTATACATCTACTAAGTACTTTTATCATTCTTAAATTTTAAATTCTACTTTCTGCAATTTCTTAAGTTTTAAATTCTACTTATCTGGAACTGGACTCATCAAGAATCGGGGAGGTATCAGTGTGTAGGTGAGGCATGGCAAAAATGCTTGAAAAACAACTAATTTGGATCAAGACAAAAACAAGAAGGGGATCTGCCCATTAAGCCCAATCTTAGATGGCGCCCAGAAACACTAAATGTTTGGTCTTGCTACATCGAATTGGCAACACAGTTTCCATTGTCAACTCCTCATTATAATTCAATAATTACTTTTTGTGATTACCTCTGTCCTCTATTGATTAAATTTTTTTTTTTTAGATACTAATGCGTACTCGTACACACACACACACACACATATATACACACACACACATACACACACACACATACACACATACATACACACATACACACACACATACACACATACATACACACATACCTTGCTTAGAGAGCTAAAAAAAAATCAGAAGCATGAAATGATGAAGAATAAAATGTCTTGAAAAAAATGCGATCGGCGGTTTGAAAAAAAATATCAAAGACATGACATGGAATGGTGTAAATATTTTGTTTAAAATGAATGGTAGATGCCAGAGATCCATTCTATTCCAAGCAAAGCAAAGCAAATGCCAGAAACAGGAGTAGCCTTTTTATGTTCACCGATAAGCACTCAGCTACACCATTGATGGTTGTCGTAGTGCATCCTTTGTTTTCACAAGAGTCTTCAGAAATTTGACCAGCTTTATTTCGCTGCTGTCCTTTTTATGACACCAGGCGATCCGTCTTCACGGCGTCCATCAATTCTATTGCCCTACATTCAAATCCTTTGGTGTTCATACGATATCGTCTCATAACAGACCTCTCGTAATCTAATATGTTTTTACTAATATAACAACATGAATGGACTGTCTTCTCAAGCAAAAGGAATGCCATTTTTATTGATTTGATCAATTGAGATTGCTTTAAAACGAGATTGATGCGGCTTAGAAAAAGAACAGAGCAGAATAAAAAAAGTATTGCTATAGTGACACTGGATATATTTCCCTGAATATAAATATTTTCTTTGTTCTCACCTAGATGTAATATAATCAATCATGATTATCAGCCTTTCATCCCTGGTCGGCCATGGACGAGACATCTCCATTTTTCTAAATCTTTGGCAATCTTTGCCACTCCATTCCAGGTTTATCCAGCTCTTTGCAGATATTTGTTCACATATCATTTCCAGGTCTCTAGTGGTCTACCCCTGTCTCTTGCTCATGATGGGTTCCAACTCAATGCCTGTCTGATAAAAAATGCTTCCAGCTTTACAAAGGGAAGGCCAATTAAACGCCATCTTCTCTGTCCAATCTCAATTTTGACTGGTTTCTGTCCCGTTAGTTTCCAAAGTTCTTAATTTCACATCTCCCCCAATAACCACCGGGGACTGGAATCAATAACGGTCTGTACCTGCTTCATTTGTTCCTAATGTTGTTTTCCAAGTTTCGCAGCCATACAGTAGACCGTCTAGTACCGATTAGACATTCGTGTTGAAGAGCCTTAATCTATTCTTTGTTGAGAAGTTATTTGCCTTCCATATCTTTTGCAGTTGTACAAAGACTGTTCTTGCTTTACCTACTCATGCTTTGATATCTGCCTCTGCTTCACTTTTTTTGTATTCATTACTCTATTATATGATACATTTTCTGAAGAAAAAAATACAATCTCTGATGGAAAGAATATTTCTCAAGCGACAAAGCCTGAAACTGAGAAACTAGTAACACTAGTGCAAGAAGTAACATGACAGTTAAAGTTCCTATTCTGCATGGAATTAAGTTCCAAAATGGATTTTCCCCACCACACCACAATGTGACAAGCTGGTCCACCAAGACATCAGTATTCATTGTCCGGTTTGATCAATGTATCGCCACTGAGAGTTCCAATTTCCAATATGTGAGTCAATTACCCAGGGCATTTGTCAGAATGTCAATCAATATCTAAACGTGTTACTTCTGTAGTGATATGGATCGGCACTTCAATCAACACAGAGTTCACGCAGGGTCTATATTTAGTTTAGATTAGATATGAGGAATCAGACACATTGTGTGTCTGTCTACACAATCAAGAATTGTGTAGACCAAACACCAGTCCAGGAAATCAGGATCAAGGGTACTAAAACAAATATGTGATCTGCCTAATGAGCTGCCAGTTTTAATGATTTTGGGGGACAACCCGCTTGCCTTTTTAATCAGCCCTTCATTAATCTCGTCATCACTGTTTTGACACCCCATTGTTAATTATTATTTTTTGCATTCAAAGGAAGGGGAAAAAAGGACGAAAGCAAAAAAAGAAAGAAAAGAGAGACTAATTGTAAGATGTGAAAAGAATACATAATGGTGGCATGTTTTCATATTTTTATAAGACTGCATGGTATATCATGCCTGAATAAATTGATACGATGCAGCTTTTGGATTTGAATTATAACAAAGACGTAACAGTCATGCAACATCTGCTCAAAAGATGCAATCAATCTACATTCACATCAAAAATCGAGCGCAATCAAGGTTTCTATGTCAGCCTCGAGATAGATAGGAGGGCCAAATGGTTTGAGGACAAGTTGTTAATTGAAATGGGGAAGTCTCTGCCTCCAGCAAAGAAAAAGTTCCCGCCGAGGGTTAGAGGTCAGGGATGGCGGGAACAAGACGCGAGGAAAAAGTGGCTAAATTTTACCCAAACAGCTCGTAGCAGCTTTGATGGAGCAAACATGATAATTGCTTATAAAATGTGTGCATGCAAAGGGAAGAGTTAAAAAAAATGAGTTTGTTTGAAAATGGACGGAACAAATTCGTCCTGCTGGCCTTCTGCATATTTGATGACTGTAAAACAACTGTGAGATATTTGGGCATATAAAACTAACAAAGAAGTAAGACCTCCAAAGGATCGTATCCTGGGCGATAATGGAGCAACACCCCCAGCTATGATATTATTACGCCATCCTTGTTTTAGCCCAGGGTTGCTTAACTCTTTCACAGCGGGGTCTGATTCTAACAACATTGAAATATGCATAAGCTTTGCAATTTACATGTTCTTACACCGGATAAATCAAATTGCAGTGAAATGACATGTGCCAAAAGCTTAAATGTCAGGCTTTCGACATGTGTCAGTCCACTGAAATCTGGATTATCTGGCACGGGAGCAGGCAAAACTTGAAGATTCTGCTGTATCTCTAATATAGATATAGCTTCGTTACAGAACACACCCCCCCCCCCAAACAAACTCAGCATTGATAGGGTTAATAATTTTGGTTTTAAATGTTATTTGAAAATCATACAAAAGAGGTATGTATGTACCAATATGCATTGTCTGAATACAGCAAATCAATTAATTGACATTACCTTTGAAGGTCTAAAGGTCATTAAAATTCAGTGGCATATCTAAGTAGACCCATCTTTGGATGCAATTTGAGAGAACTCATGTCAAAGAGGTTTTTTGTTTTCTTTGTTCATCAAAATGTTGTCTCAAAAGCTACAAAATATGGATAAAAATAAACTTTAATGCACTAGTTAATGAAACTTAAAAACGTTATATTTTGATTTACATCTATCAATCGATGGAGCCTTTTTTCCTGACCTTTCAACTGACATACAACCAATTAAATCTTAACATTATCCCATCTTTGATGGAGGCAAGGACTCTCGATATGGAAACAAGGATGACATTATTAGGAATAACTTTTAGTACCACAAAGACTCGGTTTATTACTTACATAAACATGCCATTTGAAATATGAGACAACTATCCAGGAAGAAATGAATTTAACAGCAAAAGTGTGACGAAGAATTAGTTATCAAGTAACTTAGCATTAGAAAAAAAGACAAATATTTCCATGACCAACCAAAAGACAATTTATATTGATGACGTCAAACGAGAATGTAAACATAAAGTACCTAGTGAAATAGCACGAATACATCCCGTTTTTAAGTTAAAAACTACGTATAAAAAAACCGCTGCGAAATTTAAAGACTTCGCTGCTCAACCCTTTGATTTGATTAGAATAGGTCGGTGAATGTAGCGAGTAAAAGTCATTTGTTAGGTATCAAACAGTCTCCGAGTTGCTTTGCAACCACCGCAACCCCAATACAACTCCGCAAACCCAAATACCTTTTGGGGTTTCAACAGTTTAAAAGTGATTACGACCCCTAGGGATCTCAGAGTGAAAAAAACCGGAAATAAAGTAAGAATCATTGATATTTGTGTAGGAAACCTGTTCAGACTCGTTATTCCTGATTGGTACAAGACATATATCTTTCCAGTCGGTCTTATCGATTCCTCTGCAATATGTGGACGTGACTGTAAACTTCCCTGCACGTTTTAGATTCTTATAAACCATTATGCAATGCTTCTTTCTTTATTTAATTTTCTTTTTTCTCTTCTTCTTCTTCTTCTTCTTCTTCTTGATCACCATCACATCATCATCACCATCACCATCACATCATCATCATCATCATCATCATTATCTTCATCATTATCATCATCATCATCATCTTCTTCTTCTTTTCTTCTGATCTTCTCCCTTTTTCTTTTTTTTTTGGTTCTAATTTTTTCCTTTTCTTCTAGTCTTTTCTCCTTACAAAATACACCAACGGACCCAGTCCTCTCTATGAATGTTTCCGGAGTCTTTTTACGTTTCCCTCATTTTGCCTTTATAGCTTAACCTGAATCGGGCGGAAAAAAAACAACACCAGAGACAGTCAACCATTGAGTTACAAAAAAAAAAAGAAAAGAAAGAAATTTTGCAAGTACTTTACTTTAAACGAAGTGTTGCATTTTCATTTTGATCAATCTTTTATGTAAAAGAACTTCTTTTAAACGAAATTCATAAATTTTCTGTCCATTCACTGCGGACATCCTTTTCACCTCATGATGAGTACGCGTTCAGTTTTCATTGGTACCTGGAGCCAATAATAGTACTAAATCAAGGGAGCTAACCTCTTCTGACTGAACCAAGGCTCGAATGTTTCAATATGTAGATCTTCATGATGAAAAGAAAGACAACTAGTAGGTGTCTGATATTCTACTATATATAGTATCTACTATATTTTCAGCGAAGCTGTAACGGGCTTGCTAGTAATAATAACAATAAGAGTAATAATCAAATAATAATAATACTACTAATAGCAATATTAAGAGAAAAAGAAGAAGACAAACATCGGGACAACCCCAGCGTCAACCGCATTGCAGCTCCACAATTTGTGTAAGTGAGGTATAGTTCCATTACCCAGGGGCATAATGGCGGTCAGCGATTCTGGTCTGGAGTGTAATGCGTTTATGAATGAAGTTTTGATATTAAAAAGTAAAAAATAAGTTAGCGTTGTCTTCCTTTCTCCCCAGACACATGACAAACAACACAAACGAGACCTTTTCTATTCCCCAACTAACGTCTAGCTCTATTTTCAGTTCTTGGCACCACCAAAGCTAGACGATCTTAAATCCAATTGGGAAACAAAGTAAGGGACATAAAAGGCGGGTAGGTGTGTGTGTGTTTGTGTGTGTGTGTGTGTGTGAGAGAGAGAGAGAGAGAGAGAGAGAGAGAGAGAGTGAGAGAGAGAGAGAAGGAGAGAAACAGGCAAAGGAAGGAGAAGGAAAGGAGAATAGCAACACATATAGATACAAAGTGAGTGAGAAAGATGTAAAGATAGTTGGATAGATACATAGATACATCGATTTATATATATATATATATTATATAAATGATAGAGAGAGAATGAGAGAGAGAGAGAGAGAAGAAAGCCAAATGAGAACATTACAATTCATTGAGAAGGGAAAACGTGTGTGCGTGTTTATGTGTGTAAGTGTGTTAGTGTGTGTGCAAGTGTGTGTGTGTGTGTGTGTGTGTGTGTTTGTTAGAGAGAGAGACATAGAGAGACAGAGAGAGAGAGAGTCAGAAAGAGACAGAGAGAGAGAGAGACAGGCAGAGAGACAGACAGAGAGAGAGAGAGAGAGAGAGAGAGATAGAGATATATTCTGTAAGGCGGCGTGTTGTCCAATAAAGAGCAGTATTCCTATTACCAGCCGGTGTGTTCGAGTTACTAATATCCTGTTATAGGCTACCATAGCCGTGAAAAACGGATATAAGGCGTATCCAATCTCTTTGGGGTTGCGGAGTCGAATGAAAAAGAAACGTAATGTACTCACAAGATTATTCAACTTTTGTTGGTGGGAAATTGCTCAAGATGCTTGAATGACATCTTTTTCTTGTAGACAAAAACAATTACAACAACAACCCTCCCCCCCCCCCACAAAAAAACAACAAAAACAAAACAAACCATTGGGAATACCACGCAAATTTTATCTGCTTGGCTATCCCAGTTTTAATGTTTTTAGACTATTCACTCCCTCTGCTATTACACTCTACACAGGCTCCGTATGGAAACAACTTATCACAGAGACCGAGGGGTCTTGGTTTGATTCCTTTCAACGAATTACCATTATTTTCATTGATAAAATATATTGTCTCATTTTAACTAGATAGGTGTTCAAATGTTTATTGATCGACCTGTTGGTGGTTTCGAATAGTAATCCGCAAAAGATCAGCTTCCTGTTCAGAGGGTTGCGATCATTTCAACTTGTCGACCTCACGCCGCAGAAACTTAGAAAATATTATTATCTATTTGTTGAATTTAAAATTGCACTGGTCATATCTGCGCTGAGAAGACAGTAGGCTTTTTATAGTCACTGGATTATCTTAATCTTGATACTTGTTTGCCTGAAATTTTGAATAACTGAATATTTTGATGATACATGAAACCCTCTCAAATGCTGTAAATAATTCACTCTCAGATTGCACAAACAGCACTAGGACATGCTTTTACTGTTCTTTAGCTAAATTATTATTTCTTAGTACAAAGTTCCTGTTTGTGTAAATAAATCAATAATTACCTTTGTCATTAAAAGTTTAAGAAAAAATCGGACTCTATATCAATAACAGTTTCCCAATACAAAAATTATTTGGCATTACTAAATAACACAGTAGATTTGCCAGGTTGCCATTTCCATGATCAACAACAACTAACAACAACACCAGCCCGTTCATTGAACTTTTAATCAGCTTGTACTTCTATAACTTGACTCCGTACACACGGACCAACACAGCAGACATACAAAGACGAACACACATACGTTATTTAGTAATAACATGAAAAACAAATTTTAAAAAAGATAAAGAAAAGAAAAAACTAAACTAGAAAAAAATTAAAAAGACTCATTAACACAAACCACAGCCCTGTGTGGAGGGGCGTCTGTCACAGTGTCAGTGGTCAGAATTCTCCCACCGTATCCATCCAACGTCTCGTAAAAGTCGAGAATTGGATGGGGCGGGGTAAGTGGCAGCAGCCAACCACTAACCCCCACCGCCGCGACCGCGGTCCGCCAGTCGGACCCCGGTGCCCAGGCGCCGACGCGAACCGGACGACGATGTCC
>JAUEKZ010198278.1:0-11525 GCA_031471865.1 Melibe leonina | reverse complement strand
TGAGTGTGTTTTTAAATGGTGGCTGATGAGTGTGTTTTTAAATGGTGGCTGATGAGTGTGTTTTTAAATGGTGGCTGATGAGTGTGTTTTTAAATGGTGGCCGATGAGTGTGTTTTTAAATGGTGGCTGATCCTTCCGTTCCACAGCCAAAACGTGGCGGTAAATGAGAATGATGGTACGACGGGTGGCGGTAAATGAGAATGAGTGTACGACGGGTAGCGGTAAATGAGAATGAATGTACGACGGGTAGCGGTAAATGAGAATGAATGTACGACGGGTAGCGGTAAATGAGAATGAATGTACGACGGGTAGCGGTAAATGAGAATGATGGTATGGCGGTATGACTGGGTTGGAGTGTATGCCAGTAAAGCGTTTTGAGAGCAATGAACGTCAAGTTAAAAAAAGTGGTATTGCACACACTCATCACACGAGGTAAAAAAGGCTTGAAAAATAAAGATGTTATCGATCATCGATCATACCAGATAATTAAGATTTTGGTGGACGGATGACAAACGTATGCCAATGTCAGTCAACTGAAATCTGATTTATCTGCTGTTAGAAGCCATATTATGTTATACGGTTTGAATACTGTGCATATTGTATGTGGTTAAAATCAGACCTCGCTGTGAAAGGGATAAGAAAAATCCAGATTGTAGTCAGTTGAATAATATATAATTAATATTACTGTATATAAGACCGTTTGATGTTAGATGAATAATATATAATTAATATTACTGTACATAAGACCGTTTGATGTTAGATGAATAATATATAATTAATATTACTGTAGTGTATGTAAGAACAAAGTCCTGAGACTACAATGTGTGCCTTGCAGCAGCCAGTGTGTGATTGGTGGTTATACTTACAACGTCTTTCACCTGTGTGGTGTAAGGAAGGACATAGAACTATCATGCTATACACCTACAGGGGTGGGGGGGGGGGTGGGGGCTACCTGACTGACACAGGTATCATAGCATTCTTTAACGTTACTACTGCCCCCATCGGAGGCAAATAAAACAGGTTTGAGTTGCACTTGAAAATTAATATATATAAATATTATACAAGCAACCCCAGTACAGCTTCCCTGAAAATGTATATCAGTTTTTAGAGAGTTACAGCTACCTAAAGAAGGTAGTGTTGTTTTCTTTCTTCAAGAAATTGTAAACAGTTGTGTAGTGGCAAATTGGTCAGAGCGTTGAATGAACCCAAAGCCTTCAAGCCTGAGTCCAGTCACCCTTCGTAGTGTCCTTTTGTAAGGAATATTATTAGATCATATTTTTTCTTGTCCAATCAAAGACAGACATTTACTTTGAAACATTTTATCTCTCTCTCTCTCTCTATCTATCTATCTATCTATCTATCTATCTCTCTCTATCTATCTATCTATCTATCTCTCTCTACATATATATCTATCTATCTCTCTCTCTCAATAGTCTTGGTAGCGTCGCGCGCGCGCACACGCACACACACATCTCCCACAGCCTGAAATTCAGGTTTTTGGCAAATATCAGTTCACTGATTTATCTGGTGTAAGAACATCACGTACATTTTGATTATTTCGCATATTTAAGTTTGGTTAGAATCAGACCTCACTGTAAAAGGGTCAAGTGGTGTATTTCATAAGGAAATTATTGATTTTATCGTCACTCAAAATCCCTGTGTACTAACAGTAATGAATGACCAACATCTAACTACATTATAACATATAAAAATACAAAAAAATGGTTAGTGAGACAGGAAAAGTGACAAGAAATTCTAACCAGGCAAAAAGATGAGAACAAACACTAACTAACATCGATATCTACACGATTAACAGTAAAACAACGAAGAAGAAAAACCCTTCGAACACATAGACTGACTACAACACACAATGACATTTGTGCAAGTAGGAAGGCAAGCGGCTCATGTGGCCCATTAGAAGGCGGCTCACTAATCACAAAAAAAGCCCCACTAAGCCCGCAGGTATTGAATTCAGAATTATCAAAAGTGAAAATCTAAAGTGCAAAGGGCAAATTTAATGGAATCAAACAGCTGATTAACGAGCTGATTAACGAGCTGATTAACGAGCTGATTAACAAGCTGAATAACGAGCTGACGACTTTGGTTTTGTTGTCGTGGGTTGATTGATGCCTTTATAAAACCTTTCAAAAAAGAATTTCAGGTCATGTCAAAGACAGAGCTTTATATATTAGACAAGTTTTTGTGCTGCCACACAGAGATATTCAGAGGGCTCACTTGAATATCCCACCCACCCAGTCACAGCAGACTGACACCAGGCCAACAAGTCTCAACGTGCTGAGTGCCTGGGGGGAGGAGCTGATAAAATGTCGATTTTTTTAGCGTCTTCAACATTTCCAAAAAGATGCTCTACTTATTGTGCCACACAGCTGGTGTGGACCACAGACCGCAGACCACAGACCACAGACCGCAGACCACAGACCACAGACCACAGACCGCAGACCACAGACCACAGACCACAGACCACAGACCATAGACCACAGCCCACAGCCCACAGACCACAGCCCACAGACCACAGACCACAGCCCACAGACCACAGACCACAGACCATAGACCACAGACCACAGACCACAGACCACAGACCATAGACCACAGACCACAGCCCACAGACCACAGACCACAGCCCACAGACCACAGCCCACAGCCCACAGACAGCAGACCACAGCCCACAGACCACAGACCACAGACCGCAGACAATAGACCATAGACCACAGACAGCAGACCACAGCCCACAGACCACAGACCACAGCCCATAGACCACAGACCACAGACCACAGCCCACAGCCCACAGACCACAGACCACAGACCACAGCCCACAGACCACAGACCACAGCCCACAGACAGCAGACCACAGCCCACAGACCACAGCCCACAGACCACAGCCCACAGACCACAGACCACAGCCCACAGACAGCAGACCACAGCCCACAGACCACAGACCACAGCCCACAGACCACAGGCCATAGACCATAGACCACAGACCACAGCCCACAGACCACAGCCCACAGGCCATAGACCACAGACCACAGCCCACAGACCACAGACCACAGGCCATAGACCACAGACCATAGACCATAGACCACAGACCACAGACCACAGACCACAGCCCACAGACCACAGACCATAGACCACAGACCACAGACCACAGCCCATAGACCACAGACCACAGACCATAGACCACAGACCACAGACCATAGACCACAGACCACAGACCACAGACCACAGACCACAGCCTACAGACCACAGCCTACAGACCACAGACCACAGACCACAGACCACAGACCACAGACCACAGCCTACAGACCACAGACCACAGACCACAGACCACAGACCACAGACCATAGACCACAGACCACAGACCACAGACCACAGACCACAGACCACAGCCCACAGACCACAGACCACAGACCACAGACCACAGACCACAGACCACAGACCACAGCCCACACCAAAACCTTCAAGATTTGCCTCTTCCCATACCAGATACATCAGATTTCAGTGTAATTCAGGCTTTTGACATATCAGTTCACTGAAATCTGATGATTCATCTGGTATAAGAACCATTACAATTTCAAGATCTTGCATATTCTAGTTGGGTTAGAATCAGACCTTGCTGTAAAAGGCTTAATATTGGGCAAGAGCAGGCCTGTACTTCGATGACGGTCAGTTATTGTTTGAATGACAGACAGACATCATACAGAACTTTGACAAAAACTGATTGTTGCTGGATTCGAGGGACGCAACGACCAAAATCAGGAATTTTTACTTTTCTCTGATCGTCAATATCGATCCATCCCATGCATCCATTCAGCCATGAAAAATAACATGTCGTGATTTTGACATGATTTTGACACCAATCGCAATGCAGGTCTATTAATAAATTCAAACATTGAACTAAAGCTGAAACAAAAGCCCACAGATTTTTGCCTGGGATTATAATACATAATAGTAATACATCATCCAATCTGGACAGTGGCAGAATTAGAGATTAAACCTCAATGTTTTTTATTCGTCTACTTATTCATTCATTTAGTTATATATTTATAAATAATTACTTACATATATAATTTTCCGTAGCTATATAATAAGTAACTCATTATAAGCTGGCTGCCCCCATGTTATAGTGGATAGGCCCTTTCAAGGACTTTCACATTCTATTGTTTAAATTTTGTGATGCCAACGCAAAAAGACCAAAAAGGAGGAAAATAGCCAGATTTACAGAGACAAAGAAGAAAAACAAAAGAACCAAATGTGTATAGTATGGTAAAGAGGAAATCCTCCTTTTGGAGGAAAATTGGCATCACTGTTATTTTAGTTATCCCTGATGCAGCAGCAATGACAAGTGAGGGTGGCAGCCAACATAGAGGTGTACCGTACCGTGCAGGCAGGTACCCGTACCCACCTTATGCGAGGCAGTCTCTGTGATGTCCCCTGAACTCATGCCCTGTGGACAGGAAGTGTTGACCCCCAGGGTGTCCTTGTCCTTGTCCTTGTCACCCCCGCCACTGTTGTTCATGCCCTGAATGTTGGGGGTGCTTTTGGCCCCAAGGTCATCGCCTGGAAGCACGGTTAAAAAAAGGTTAAAAGTGGAAGCTTATATAGCGCTGATATCCAGGAGTACTCATCGCGCTTTACACTTTTTACTTTCCCCGGCCAACAGCAAACATTGAAACACATAGGACAAGACAAGCGCCTGTTAGGTAGGCGTGTTACAATTTGTTTGCGGGACAAAGACACTGCTGTAAGGAGGGGACAGAAGAAGAAAATGTTGTTGTCAAATTGGAAGTGATAGGCAGTGCAGATGTTACGAGACAAAGCCAAAAGTAAGCAGAAAAATGGAAGAGAAAAAAAAAGGTAGTAAAAGTGTCCTGATTGGAATTGACAACGTCACAGTACCCCATCACCTGGCCAACAGTACAAAGAACACAGGCATATCCTCTCGGCAATCATTATTGGACAATCAAACCAAAAGCAGAGCTCTCCACATGAGCTAACGTGAGGCCACGCCATGCTGAGGTCAAGAGGGTTTACTCCTTGCTTGATTTGCATATTACAATGAATACTTCTCGTTAAACCACCCTGGCATTATACCGTCCACTTAGTGTTCTCCCCACACCTGACTGGCGGTATAAACTAGGTTTAAGTGCACATGGAGTAAGGCCAAAAGGCTACCGAAATATAATCAGCAAAACGGGACAAAGATACGTAAAAGAGAAAGAGAGAAAGAGAAAGAGAGAGAGAGAGAGAAAGAGAGAGAGAGAGAGAGAGAAAGAGAGAGAGAGAGATAGAGTGTGATAGAACGAGAGATGGAGATAGATACATTCACACAACCCTTCATGACTATTCTATATTATTTAATCTGCAACCCGTTCTCGTGCTGTTTTCTTCTCAACATGACAGTGGTAAGTATATACTTTAAGGCAACATGACAGTGGTAGGTACATACTTTTAGGCTCCGAGTACTTCTTGCCGATGTCGGCCAGAGATCGTACAAAGGGTAGGTGCATGCGGCTTCCCCCATCCTCCCGTCGGCGTTTCTCGTTCTGGTGCCGGTGCCGGCACAGGATGGTGGTCCTCACCTGGTCCCTCAGGTGTTCCTCTAGCTGCTTGGAGGCAATCATGGTGTCCAGGATCAAGTCTGGTGTGTGTGTGTGAGGGGGGGGGGTGGGAAGGAAGGAGGGAGGGTTGGGGTGGGGGAGGGGGAGAAGGAAGGAGGAGGAAAGGAAGGAGAGGGGACGGAGAGAAAGGAGAGATGGGGGAGTGAAAGGCAGGAGGGAAAGGGGGTGGGGAAGAGGGAGAAGAGTGAAGAAGGTGGGGAGGATTGAAGTGGAAGGAGGGCGGGTTTGGACGTGAAGGGGGGGGGGGGAGGAAAGAAGGGAGGCGAGAAGGAGACGGGGAAGTGTGTTGGGGGGGGGGTAGGGGGAAGTGTGTTGGGGGGGGGGGGGTAGGGGAATTAGAGAAGGGAGGGAAAGGAGGAAGTGTGGGTGGGGGGGGGGGGATTGAAATCCATAATGATGATCAATAAGTGTGTAAATGTGTTCCCCTTCCTGTTTCTTATAGTGAATGAGCTTAAGCTATCCACCCAACAATCTGCTCGATGGTGTTGGCGTCCAACTCCATCTCCAGCATGACTACCATAGTGTGTTGTTGTGGTGTGTGTGGTGTGTTGTTGTGGTGTGTATGGTGTGTTGTTGTGGTATGTATAGTGTGTAGTGTGTACCAGCAATCTGCTCGATGGTGGTGGCGTCCATCTCCAGCATGACTGTGCCTTGAAGCAGGGAGCATCGCAGTTCAAACAGGGAGTGCAGGGATAGCGTGGCCACGTGGGGTTTGGACCACCTCTCGCCTCCCTCCTCCACATCCTCCTCAAACTTGATCCATCTGGGGGACAAAAACAAAACAACATTAAGATTAACCCTATTTTGAAAGGGGGGGGGGGTTGGATAAAAGGGGGGGGTTGGATAAAAGGTGGGGCGGGGGGGGGGGGGGTGGCTAAAAGGTGGGGGTGGGGAATTACTAGTAGTATTAACCCTTTCACAGCCAGGTCTGATTCTAACCCAACTGAAATATGCACAATCTTGGAAATGTTCGAGTTCTTATACCAGAGAAATCCGGTTTCAGTGAAATTCATTTCTTGTGATTTCCAGTGCTTGCTCCCCACCTTACTGTCATTACTAAATCTGAACCTTGCCTAATCTCTTGTGATTTCTTGTGCTTGCTCCCCCTCCCCCTTATTACTATTATTACCATATACGGGTATATGTGTGTGTGTGTGTATGTGTGTGCGGGTGTGTGTGTGTGGGGGGGGGGGGGGTTACCTGGCAGACTCTTTCCACTCCTTCTCATCTCCGGCCTGGGAGAGCTCGGCCATTTCACAGAAGATGTCGTGTGCCTGATGGTCCTCATCTTCTTCCCCCAGCAGGAACTGGACGCGGGCAGAGGGTGGGGCCGCTGTACACAACCGATTGGAGGTTGGGATGGGGTTCGGGGTGGAGAGAAGTTTGGGGGGGGGGGGGAGTGGGCAGGAAGGGGTTGAAGGGGGGAGCGGAAGAGGAAGAAAGCAATTATTATTGGATCAAGTGTCCGAGGAGAATGAATTCAATGAGGTTTCAACATTCAACATTCAAAATAGGGAAATAGAAGTTATCTAGTGACGATAATACTAAAGATCCAAAAGGAGAAAAAACCAAGAAGCAGATTTATTATGGCAAAAATAATCAAATAAGAGGTAAAGAGGAGAATTCTTTTTTTTTTTTTTTAAGGAGCAATTCCACCTTTTAGAGGAAAACTGTCACCATGGATGATAACAAATCAAGATTGATGTATCAACACTAAAGTGTGTTCCTGTTCCAGCCTCACACCCCCCACCCTGCTCCAACCCCTGTAACCAAACTGTGGACATCCCCGAATCCACCTTTTAACCCTGTCACCGCTAAGGACACCAAAACCTTCAAGATTTGACTGTTCCTCTACCTGATAAATCAGATTTCAGTGAACTGACATATGCCAAAAGCCTGAAAGTTAACTGAAATCCGATTTTCTGGTGTAAGATAGAACACGTACATTTTCAAGATTTTGCATATTTCAGTTGAGCTAGAATCAGACCTCGCTGTGAAAGGGTTAAATCCTGGACAGTGGACTACAAGATACGATCCTCCTGTATCAACACTTAGAGGCTACAGGGGAAGGACGAACACAGTCACACTTTTCTGGTTTTGAGAAAATCCAGCTTTTAACATTAATTTAAAACACGCCTATTCTATCTACCATTGTAGAACGACTCGTTGGACCCTGATCTGGTTTGTATAAAAATAATCAATGGCAAAATCTCTGATTAAAATAGCAAAATAAACATGACTGTGATCGTTCTTCCCTTGTAGCCTTCCCGTGTACAGAGACTAGAAATGTGGGAACAGACGAGGATGTTCTTTCGTTGCTCTGACGTTAAAGAATCATCGTAATCTACTGGAAATCAATTTAATCTATTCAATAAATATTGTGTGAGTCACTTAATCAACTTTACACTGAAAACATGATATAAAATCCAAACAACTTTGTAGAGAAGGCACTGTTAGACTAAACTTTGATTCTTATAACCACCCAAAATGTATAGAAAATATATTTTAATGGGCCTACAAAATCACACTTAAAATGATGAAACAAAAATGGGTTACGAAGGGGTGGATAAAAAAACAACAAACAAAAAACAACAACAAAATTGACATCGAATGATAAATGGGAGAGGTCAAAAAGCTATGTCTGGCAAAATTTTACTCATCCTAAACTTTTTTTTCTCTTAAAAAAAAATTTACATTGAAGAAAAGTGTACTATACTGCTGAAGACTACAAACATGCTTTTACAATACTTATGCCCACATAGACACCATCGCTTTAGTAAAACTACACCAAACCTGAAATCCGACGGGCACAAATTTGTCAATGCATTCAGTTAACTTTCAACCCGTTGCTTTCTCATTCAGGAAAGTCGTGAAAAATCAGGAAGTCTGGCACCCATGTACACAGACTGTGTACCTGCCTACCTGCCTACCTGTCTACCTGCCTACCTGTCTACCTGCCTAGCCACACCAAGACTCAGTGATGATAACAGCAAATTCTCAAAACGGCGAAAAATCATCGGCACCTCAGAAATATGCGCAAAACCATCAATAATTCCCCTGTCATCCCATTTAAACTTTGACGATAATAAAAGAGGAACAAATCTGGCGGCAGGCAAAAATGGCGGAATTCCGGCAATTGGCGGAAGATTATCATCACTGAGGACAACTAACAACTATGTCTCTATGAATCTACCAGAAACAGGAGGACGTAGCCAGCAATTGGTCAATTCCAAACCAGTACAGTGACGTATGCATGCAGACACACGGTCAGTCAGGTGCAGTCTGTGGACAAATTTCTTCCCAGACGTCATGCACAGGGGGAGAGAATGTTAACTCTTTCACTGCGGTGGTCTGATTATAACCGAACTGAAATATGCAAAATATATATTCAAAATGAAATGTACATGTTCTTATATGGGATAAATCAGATTTCAGTGAACTGACATAGGCCTGAATTTCAGGCTTTTGACATATATCAGCAGTACACTGAAATCGGATTTATCTGATATAAGAGCTCGTACATTTTGAGATTTTGCCTGTTTTGTTTGGTTAAAACCAGACCCTGCAGTGAAAGGGTTATCTATAGGCCCTTTCTTGACCCGGCGGTCATTTGCACGATTCCAGAATGGGGCGGGTCGTGGGTACTGAGTGCTGGTTCTCTTTGCAAACAGGGAAAATCCACAAGACCAAACAGTGACAGTGGATAAATGAATAAATGGTCACAAGCCAATGCCAATCAACCATAGTACTCATTGTATTATGTCCTGCACATATGCTCATCCTCTCATAAAAAAACCCCAGAAAAAAAAACAATCACTAAAAACAAAAATAGTAACAAAGGTAAAACAAAATAAAGAATACAACAATAAAAAATTACCCTTCCCCTCCCCTAAAAAAAACCCCAAACAACCCTCTCTAAAAACACGGACCAAAAGCTTAAATAACCTCCAAAAACGACAAAAAGTCACTGAAATTCAGGCTTTTGGAAGGTGTGAGTTTACTGAAATCTGATTCATCTGGTACAACATCGGTAGATCTGGAATATTTTGATGTCTCTGTACGTTGAACAGAAATAACCTTAGTATTTAAAGGGTTAACTTTTTTCGCCAGTTGACCATAGGCTCAACATCAGCAGTCCATTTCATTCCATGTGACCAGAAGAAATAGGACCACGTCGCCAAAACACTCATGACAACCACACACAAAATAATATAAAATAATGTGTGTGTTAATAGTCTCGAAATTGCTGAAAAGCAGGCCCCTACTATTTGAGGAAAATGAAGGTTTATTATTATTATTATTATCGTGGTATCTTTCTCACTCCGAGCTCTCCCCATCTCTCATTTCACCGTCTCCCCATTTCATTTCTATTTCTCGCCTTCTCTTTTTCTCCTGATCTCTAACTCTAACACATCCTCTTCTCTCTCTCTCTCTCTCTCTCTCTCTCTTCCAACTACTTCCTGCCCACTCGTTCTCTCCCTCCATCTGCATTCTCATTTTTCATTATTTCGCCCTCTGTCCCTCCCCTCTCTTTTCCACTTCCGTCCCCGTGAGAGAAAGAAATGGTGTTAATCAGCTAATTCCCCCCCCCCTCCCACCCCAACCCCAACCCCCAATCCCATCTAGACTCTTTCCCGCAGTAACAAAATCAATAGATTCTCCTTTCACACACGTAATCGTAATGTCAAAAGTAAACATTGAATTAAAACAAACATGGAATAAATCAAGATAATTATTCCCTCGTTAAAAGAGAGAGAGGGGAGAGCGAGAGAGGTAGAGAGAGCGAGAGAGGGGAGAGAGAGTGGAGAGAGAAGAGAGAGAGGGACAAAGAGGAGAGTGAGAGAGAGAGAGAGAGAGAGGAGAGAGAGAAGAGAGAGAGAGGGGGAGAGAGGGAGAGGAGAGAGGGGGGAGAGAGAGAGAGAAATGAGAGAGAGAGAGGAGTGAGAGAGGGAGAGGAGTGAGAGAGGGAGAGAGAGAGAGGTTCATTACATACAGACCTCTTAAACTTAACCCTTTCACTGCTAAGGACACCAAAATCGTCAAGATTTGCATGTTCTTATACCAGATAAATCAGATTTCAGTGAAATGACATATGCCAAAAGCCTTCAATTTAGGCTTTTGGCATATGTCAGTCCACTGAAATCTGATTTATCTGGTATAATAAGATTCTATTTTTCAAGATTGTTCATATTCTGTGTGGTTAGAATTGAACCCAGCAGTGAAAGGGTTAAGAGCGTTTAATTTTCTTTTTAACTCAATAACTTACAAGGAGCGGATAGCTCAAGTGGTTAGCTCGCCGTCCGTGCTGCCGGCCAGGCGATGGGTGCCGTAGCTGGGTCCCGGGTTCGAACCCCAATCCGGAAAAAAATATTTTTCTGTTTCTCGATTTTTCTGCTTTCCTTGGCCTTGTCTCGTTTCTGCACTGCATATTCTCTCAAGTTTATCTCAAGACTAGGTAAATTTGTATTTCATTGATTCCTCAACTACGTGTACATATTGTAGAAACACACATTCATTGTTACAATGGCAAAACGGGGTGTCAGATACCAAGGGTTGGATAGACAAAAGGTGAAACGAAGGGAGTGGTTAACAGACCAGTATAGTGGGACAAAGACAAAGCAAGCAAACCAAAAAAGCAACGTTTCGACCCAAGGTCTTCATCAGGACAAACAATAGTAAACAAAATAACAAAATTGATAGAAAGAAGGGCTCTAACTCTAAAGTGGTTTCTTCAATTTCAACTCATTACAATGACAATCAAGAGAGAGAGAGAGAGAGAGAGAGAGAGAGAAAGAGAGAGAGAGAGAGAGAGAAAGAGATAGAGAGAGAGAGAGAGAGAGAGATATATAGATAGAGAGAGAGAGAAAGAGAGAGAGATAGATACATATA
>JAUEKZ010198256.1:0-11526 GCA_031471865.1 Melibe leonina | reverse complement strand
ATATGGGCCTTTAGTCACTCCTTTTATTTCACCTTCTATAACCACTGGCCTAGCGATCCCCTCTCTTTTACACTTTACTTTTTTATGGTAACTAGAAGAAATAAATCCTCACTTTCACACACATTGCGTGTCAGCAAAACTAATACAACACAATCATGACGGGCGAACACATACTTACTACACTATTCGTATTGCTGTTGTCTGGTAGGTACCAATCCACAGCTTGGGTTGGGGCAAGTAATCTGCAATAGACTATCGGTCTATAAAGAGGGGAGGCAACCATTGTCATGTGTCCGCTTAACCCTTTCAATGCTAGTGACACCAAGTTTGCCTGTTCTTATAGCAGATAAGTCAGATTTAAGTCAACTGACATATGCCAAAAGCCTGAAACTTAGGCAACACTCTATGAAAGTCAGGCTTTTGGCATATGTCAGTTCACTAAAATCTGATTTGTCTGCTATGATAACACGTACTTTTTCAAGATTTTGCATATTATTCAGTTGGGTTAGAATCAGACCTCGCTGTGAATGGGTTAACTCTACAAAAACCCGGGATAAGCTCCGGCTCTATGAGCCAGCAGGCTCTAAAGAAGTAACTTACACAGACATTATACCAATAAATGACAGGCATGACCAGCGTCCTATCCAGAGAGTGGCAACCATTGTCATTTGTCCGCTTCACACTACAAAAACCGGGATAAGCTCCGGGTGGCTCACTCGAATATCTCATCGAGTCACGTAATACTGACACCGGGCCAACCAGTCTTAGCACTGTTCTCATAATGCCAAGTGCCTGGAAGGATAGCTGTTAAAATGACAATTTTAACGTCTTAGATACGAAGCGGTCAGGATTCGAACCCCCGACCTACCGGGTGTACTACTACTGTCTCTCATTGGTCAGCAAAGCTTGACGGCGGCTTCCGATTGGTCCAGAGTTGTAACGATAAGTTCCGTGATTGGGCAAAAAGTTGGAATGGGGAGGCATAAACCCCAAACGAAACTGCTGCCCTCTGGTCAAACTAGGATAACATCCACAAAAATAAATACTTCACCACTTCACCCTACCTACGGAAACCGAGATAAGCTTCTGCTTGTTGCACACCAAAGCCCATAGGAAATGTACTTTAGTAACAAAACCAACAAATTCTTAACCCTTTCACCGCGGGGTCCGATTGTAGTAGATCATACAAGAACTTCAAAATTGACGTATTCTTATTCCCATTGTAGATCAATCAGATTTCAGTTGACTTTTAGGCTTTTGGCGTATGTCAGTCCACTGAAATTGACTTATCTGGTCTAAGAAAGGCACATTTTGAAGATATTGCATATTTTAGTTCGGTTAGAATCAGCACACGCGGTGAAAGGGTTAAACGTTGATTTATTATGTTGATAGCTAGTACTGTTAAGGGAGGATGATCCTAATTGCCTCTTGAAAGCGTGTTTTTCATTTGTTTATGAGCGAAGTAACATGGTTATTTTCCAAAATAAAGTGCGTGTGTGTGTATGCGTGTGTTTGTGTATATGTGTGTGTGTGTGTGTGTGTGTGTATGTGTGAGTGTGTGTGTTGTGTGTGTGTGTGTGTTTTTACGTAGCGTGTTCGTGTACGCGTTAATGACATTTAGACATGTGTATGTTTGAGTAAGGGAGGCGCGGTGGCCTATCTGGTAGCGACGCAGCACAGAACCTGGGGGCTCTGGGTTTGATTCCTACCAGTGGTACTTCGGTTTTTCCTTGGGCAAGGAAATTTATTCCAATTGTCTCATCCCTCCCAGGTGTAAAATGGATACCAAATCCACAATTTGGGTTGGGAAAAGTAATCTGCGATAGACCAGCGTCCTATCCAGAGGGTGGCAGCCATTGTCATTAGTCCGCTTCACTACACAAAAACCGGGATTAGCTGCTGGTCCATGGGCCATATGGCTCTAAATAATTTACTATGTTTATGTAAGAGACTATTCAAAGTGATCAATCAGAAGTTTTCTAATTATTTTAATTCGTGTATCATAAGCTTGCTTTCTTTCTCTCCCCCCCCCCTCTCTCTCTCTCTCTCTCTCTCTCTCCCTCTCTTACTCCCTATCTCTCTTTCTCTCTCTATATATATATATTCCTCTCTCTCCTTATATCCCTCTTTCTCTCTTTCCCTCTCTCTCTCAACCTCTCTGTCTACCTCTCTCTCTCTCTCTCTCTTTCTCTCTTTCTCTCTCTTTCTCTCTCATCTACCACATGGTCCAACTCTCTTTCTGTGTATTTGTATCTATCTTCCCCTTTCTTCATTTTTCTCTTTCAATGCTATCTGTCAGTCTTTTATTCGTCAATATTAAATAAAACCTAGCAGTATGGGCTGATGAACTGCTTGCAATTACCATCTTTGTTTACTTAATGGATTGTTGCCAATTTAGTTGTCACGCTTGGGTCATATGCAGAGCTAAAATAACAAGTTAACGCGCTGATAATGAAAAAAACCCAAATAAACAGAAATCCCAATCAAATATCTCAGTCACAGTATACGGACAGAGGGCCAACAAGTGTAGGCGATATCCCTACAATGCAGAGTACATGGCGGGAAGGTTGCTAAAATACCGGTTCTAACATTATAGGTATGACGTGACGGGGTTTGAACCACAAAGACGCAAGATTAGTAAATGGTGTTTACCTTCCCGCAAAGAAAGGGGGAGGGTTCATTATGAATCAACAAAACAAACAAAAACAAAAAAAAGAATACGCAACATAGAGCCTCATGGTAAGCGTACCTTTAATTTTAAAACTACAAAGGAATTTCACGCCTTAGAATTTTGTATTGTGTTTACAACACTTTTTTCCTCCTTGGAATTTGACCAGACTCGATAGATGGACCGTCCATGATATATAGTAAGTGTTGTCTTTCCATAGTGTCACGAGAAGTTAACGTGAAATTAACCCTTTTACAGCGAGATCTGCCTCCAGCCGAACGGAAATGTCAAACTCATTCGAATCAACTTGTTCTTATACCAGATACATCAGATTTCAGGGAACAAACATATTCCAAAAAGACTGAATTTTAAGCTTTTGGCATAAATATGTCAGTCAACCGAAATTTTATTTATCTCGCGATAAGAACAGGCAAATTTTGTAGATTTTCAATTATCTAGGTATTACTTTGAGAAATAATGTAAGCATTGAAAGGGTTAATGCTAACAGCATGAAGACAAAGACAGGGCGAGACAAACTTATTTACCATCAAAATTCTGATTTTCTTTGTGGACATTTGGGGGCTAGAGGCTTGTTACCAATTCAACGCCCTTAAAAAAATTAAAAATAAAACTAAACCAAAAAAAAAAAACATATTGTAAGTCATATTAAAGGCGGGGCTATTTAAGATAGGATCGTAACGGGCTGTTCTTTTGGATTGATGCAGGAGCGTTACTCGAATGATATCTCATCTGTCGCAGCATACTGAAACCTGGCACTAGTCGAAGCACAGCACAGACATGGAGTGCATGGAGGTAGGAAAGCTGTTGAAATGCCAATCAATTTTAACATTTAACTCTTCCACTGCTAAAGACACCAAAATGTTCAAGACTTACCTATTCTTATACCAGATAAATCAGATTTCAGTGAACTGCCAAAAGCATATGTCAGTTCACTGAAAGCTGATTTATCTGGTACAAAAACACGTACATTTTAAAGATTTTGCATATGATTCAGTTGGGCTTAAATCAGAACTTGCAGTGAAAGGGTTAAGGTATGGCGCCGTTGTGGTTTGAAGGAGGCGCGGTGGCCTAACTGGTAGCGAAGCAGCACAGAAACAGGAGGTATCAGGTTCGATTCCTATCAATGGCACTTCGGTTTTTGGGCAAGGAATTCATTCACCCCTATTTCCTCACCCCGCCTATGTGTAAAATGGGTACCAATTCACAATCTGCGATAGACCAGCGTCCTATCTAGTGGGTGGCAGCCATTGTGATTTTTAAGCTTTACCCCTATTTCCTCACCCCGCCTAGGTGTAAATGGGTACCAATTCACAATCTGCGATAGGCAAGCGTCCTATCTAGTGGGTGGCAGCCATTGTGATTTTTCCGCTTTACGCTAAAATAAAACCCGGGAAGATTCCCCAAGTCCATGGGCCCTTAGGCTTTAAAGGACTTACTTTACTTACCGTCGTGTGGTTTGAAGCTCCGGACCTTTGGTTCGGGAACGGACGCTCTACCACCTGAGCTACGGAGACGATGTCGGCCGTCTGTTGTTAACCCTTTCAATGCTTAGGGAACCAAAATCTTCAAGATTTGCATGTTCTTATACCAGAAAAATCAAATTTCAGTGAACTGACATATGCCAAAAGCCTGAATTTCAAGCTTTTGGCATGATATGTCAGTTCACTGAAATTTTATTTATCTGGTGTTAAAAGACGTACATATTTTTCATATAGTCTCTCTGTCCATATCAGCTATGCAAATGTAAATTACGGGGTCTGCACAATGTGTTGTCACTTCACGGGGGACCCGCGTCACAGTCACGGTCACGTGGTGTCAAATTAGATTTTTTTCCCTTTGGTTTCAACAAGGGGGAGATAATTGCTAAGGACTGTGTGACGGTGCAGGGATGTCCCGACATGGTGGTGCTTGCCCTTGCTTCAGGAGTTGAATCTTAATGTCCAGTTATGTCCCTTTAACTGTTTACTAGTTAGATAGTTACATAAAGTAAAGCCATTATGGTATAAGGTGGGAGTTCTAACAGTAAATTTAGTTTGTCGTTACGCATTTTTCTATTGTGTCACATGTGTTTACAAAATGTGCGGTGGTCATGTTTACCTTACTTAACTTCTTTTTCTTACTTTTTTTCCTTCTCGTATTTTTGAGGTCACACGCATCTGATTTCACGCCTCACCCTTTTCTCTCTCTCTCTCTCTCTCTCTCTCTCTCTCTCTCTCTCATCCCTTCTTTCTCATATATTCTTTCCTTCTCTCATTCTTTCGCATTATCTCTCTCTCTCTCTCCATCTTCCTCTTCCTCAAGCTTTCTTAATCCCTTTCCCTCACACACTCCTTCCCCCCTCTCTCTCGTTCCTTTCCCTAACTCTTTCCTCTCACCTCAATTCTTCCTCTTCCTCAACTGCTTCCCTCCATCCCTCCCTCAACCGTTTACCTCCTCCCCTCCCCCCACCACCCATTCCCTTATTTGTGTTAAGTAAGAGTCAACCACAAGAGTAATTTCCCTTTGTAGAACAATTATAATTGTCCAAGAGAGTACTTTATCTATAAATAAACAGAATTGGTATTCAAGACGCAAAAAAGGCGCACGTGCGGCTGAGATCAAATATCGGTTACTCGTACTGTGGCTAATACGCTGCAATAAACAATTGGTACACACTCATTGACAAAATGAAGTCTACACAATGTGTAGTAACCCTTTCACTGCGATATATTCCAACCCAACTGAAATATTCAAAATCTTTAAAAATATGTACGCCTTTTAATATCAGGTACATCAGATTTCAGTGAACTGACATAATATGCCAAAAGCCTGAATTTCTGGCTTTTGATGTCAGTTCACTGAAATGTGATTTATCAGGTATAAGAACAGACAAGTCTTGAATGTATTAATTAACCCTTTCGCTGCTAAGGTTATTTCTCAAACTACTCGATAGATACATTCAAATCTTCAAAATTAGCTTGTTCTTAAACTTAATTCATCAGATTTCAGTGGACTGGCATAAGGGAAAAGCCTGAAATTCAGGCATTTTGGTAGACAGCCATTTGTACTAAACTGTATTGACTTACAGTGCCCTAATTTCTTACTGAAGTTTCTCAACCCACTTGACCCCTTAAAGGTCACATGACCGGATGTAATAACTGCAACTGCGGTGATGACGGGAACGAGGCTGATAATGGAGAGTGAAGGAAAGTACGAAAGTATGGAAGTACTTATGAATGAATTATGAGTGTGGAACGTTTCTCGCCACAAAGAGTACGAGTGGACTATAGCTTGGAGCGAAAAAAAGAAGGAAAAAAGAGAGAGAGACAGACAGAGAGACAGACAGACAGAGAGAGAGAAAGAGAGAGAGATAAGGGAGGGGGAGTAATCATTTTTTGGGAAGGGATTGGGGGATTGGGGAGAGGAGAGAGAACGTTGCAGAGAGAAAAATTGAGAAAGAGAAGGAAGGAAAGAAAAAAAGACACAGAGAGAGAGAGAGAGACAGACAGACAGAGAGAGAGAGAGACAGAGACAGAGAGAAATGCACTGAAGAGAGCGACAGAGGGAGCGAAAGAGAGAGAGGGGGTGGAAGCGAGTGAGAGAGGGAGTGAATAAAGAGAGAGAGAATGAAAGAGAGGGAGTGAAAAAAAGAGAGAGAGAGAGGGGGGATGAAAGAGAGAGAGAGGGAATGAAAGAGAGAGAGGGGGAGTGAAAAAGAGAGAGAGAGAGAAAGAGAGACCGAGATAGAGACAGAGAGAAAATTAGAGAGAGAGAAAGAGCGAGAGAGAAAGTGAAAACGAGAGCGAGTGAGAGAGGGGGAGTGAAAGCGGGAGAGAGAGAGATAGAGAGAGAGAGAGTGAAAGAGAGAGAAAGATGGAGTGAAGGCGAAAGCGAAAGAGAGGGGGAGTGAAAGCGAGAGAGAGAGAGATAGAGAGAGAGAGAGAGAGGCGGGGAGTGAAAGAGAGAAAGAGAGTGAAAGAGAGTGAAAGAGAGAGAAAGAGAGGGGGGAGTAAAAGAGAGAGAGAGTGGGAGGGGGGTAAGGGTCGGGGACAGGGGACTCATTATCACAGCCATCAATTAACTCCTGCTTCTATTTCTGTGCAGTGGAGATGTCAAGCACTTCGCTGTAAGTAAGGACTCTGCTGCTTACGAAACGGAATGGAGAGGCGGGAAACTAGACCATGGATAAAGATATTACCCCTACCCCCAATCATTATTATTATTATTATTATCATTATCATTGTCATTATCTTTATCATTATTATTATCATGTCTATTATTATTATTATTATTATTATTGCGAGAGGCATTTCAATATTACCTTATTATAGTACATCTGACTGATGCTTTGTTATCGTACGTTTTCATCTGCATCTGTATTTGTCCTGAAAAGGGCCTTAGGCCGAAACGTTCACATTATCATTCTCTCTTTGTCTTTTTGTGCCCGTTCAGTTCCTCTTCAACCATTTATCCCCCTACCTCCATAAACTTTCCCGGTCTCCCTTCGACACACACACAGAGACACACACATACACACACACACATACACACACATACACATATACATATACATACACACACACACATATATATATATACACAGACAAACACACACACATACACGCATACACACGCACACACACACAATATGACCATATAAGGCCTGCATTCCAATACCATCTGCCATAATGTTTCCATGAACACATAGATAATCTGAGTATAATCTACAGATATCTGCACGAGTTGTGAGGGTCAAGAGCTTTGAAGGATGTGTTCCTTGTTGCTGTAACTATCTTCAGATAGCGGCCACCGCTCATAAGGGTTAGCAGAATTAATTCCAATTATGACTACAACTCAATGGAAACTAACAAGACTTATGAATAAACTTAACAGGCAGTAAAATGATAAATAAGATAATATAAATGCATTGAAATTGCTGCAGCCGTTTTCAGAGTAAAGTGTGTATCAAAGTTTAATGCCTGTAGATGATAATTCTCATCTACCTTCACCCTTTTACCTGTTTTCTATCTCTTTATTCCCTCCTCTTCCTCTTCCTCTTCTTAATCTTTTTCTTCTCCTCCTCTTTCTTTTACTTCTCTTCTTCTTTTTGTTTTTCTTTTTTTCCCTTTTTCTTTTTTTTTCTTGTTGTTCTTTTTCCTTATGATAGGATATTTAGTATTAATTAGTGATAGTAACAGCTAGCATTGGAGGCAGAGTAGTAATAGAAGTAGTAGTAGTAGTAATAATAATAATAATAATAATAATAATAATAGTAGTCGTAGTGGTAGTAGTAGTAGTGCTAGTAGTAGTAGTGGTAGTAGTAGTAGTGGTGGTAGTAGTAGAAGTGGTAGTAGTAGTAATAATAGTAGTAGTAGTGGTAGTAGTACTGGTAGTAGTAGTAGTAGTAGTAGTAGTGATAGTAGTAGTAGTGGTAGTAGTAGCAGTGATAGTAGTAGTAGTAGAAGTAGTAGTACTGGTAGTAATATTAGTAGTGGTGGTGGTAGTAGTAGTAGTAGTGTTAGTAGTAGCAGTGGTAGTAGTAGTAGTAGTGGTAGTAGTAGTAGTAGTAATAATAATAGTAGTAGTAGTAGTGTTAGTAGTAGTAGTACTGGTAGTAGTAGTAGTACTGGTAGTAGTAGTAGTATTAGTAGTAGTAATATTATAGTAATGGTAGTAGTAGTAGTTGTAGTAGTAGTAGTAGTAATAGTATTCCGAAATCAAGTCACTGCCCCCTCCCCACAACACACGCACAAAAACATACACACACACACACACACACACACACATCTTTTTTTAAGCATATGGTTTTCTTTTCTTGATTGTTTTTATGAAATATGGTTTGAATCTCTTACCAGTGATTCTTATAAATTTAATCACACACACTCTCACACACACACACACACATACACACACACACACGCACACACACATGCATGAACAAACACACATACATAAACACAAACATACACAGACACATATGAACACATACGCACACGCATACACAGACACAAAAACACACAAAATCGATCAAAACATACACACACACGCATACCATACCAACACACATACAGACACATACAGACACATACAGACATATCTTTATCTGTGCATATTACGACAGAGTAGTATTGTGACGTTACACAATATAGATGCCCAAACAATCGATCTGGTTGCCTCTTACGTTACACAATATAGATGCCCGAACAATCGATCTGGTTGCCTCTCTCCCTGGTACGGGGCGAGATAACCATAGCCTCAAGTCCTTAATTGATAACACTCTACACATCTACCTTACAAGTTACAAGTTACAAGTATATCACTACTTCAAATATTATTATTCAACAGGATTGTATCAATTATAGCGATTAAAATCGTCCCACTAAGTAGCAAGGTTTATTGTGCATTCGTTTTACGTAACCCATTGCATTGTCACGGGACTGAAATCACATAGCTCAATAGGTAGAGCGTCCGCCTCTCGACACTGGTAGGTAGGGGGTTCGAACCCCAGCCTCGTCATAGCTAAAACATTTAACCCTTTCACTGCTAAGAACACAAATAGCTTCAAGATTTGTCTTTTCTAATACCAGAAGAAAAAAAAGATTTCAGGGAATTGACATATGCCAAAAGCCTGAAATTCCGGTTTTGGCATAAGTCAGTTCACTGAAATCTTGATTTTTCTGGTATAAAAACACGTACATATTCAAGATTTTTCATATTTCAGTTTGGTTAGAATCAGACCTCCCTCTGAAAGGGTTAAATCGGCACTTTAGCAGCTGCCTCGATCAGGGAGGCGGGGTGGCTTAACTGGTAGCGACGCAGCACAGAACCCGGGGGAGGGGGAGGGGGGTTCAATTCCTACCAGAGGTACTTCGATTTTACCATGGGCAAGGAAATTTACTCCAATTGCCTCATCCCAGAGGGTGGCAACCATTGTCATTTGTCCGCTTCACGCTACAAAAACTGGGATAAGCAGCAGATCCATGTGACATTAAGCTCTAAAGGACTTACTTTACTTCTACTTTTTCGTTTGGAGGTTTTGTTCTATTGGAACAGTTCTAAGACTCTTTGGCCTGGTGTCAGTGTACTGTGACTGGATGAGGTAGACAGTCGAGCAAGCATATGTGCAGCGTGCATCGCGTTCGTTAACTTGAGAGCTCCGTCTTTCATATGACCTAAAATATGATTAAAAGGGCGTGCTACGGGTAACATCCAATACTCAACTTCATGTTAGTTGAGTATAAACCCTTTATCTATGTTGAACAAATTCCTAAGACTGCCTAGTTTATTTATTTTCTTGTTTTTGTTTCTTTGGGCGGGGGGGGGGGGGGTGGGTTGGTTCTGGGATAAATCAATGATAAGTATTAATGATGTTATTAGTCAATTCGTCCCAAAGCATATATACAAGAACCAACTGATGATCAGTCCAGATTATTAGTTATTCGTGTTTTAAAAAATAAATTTTAAAAAGTACGTTATTATGAAAGGGACATAACTTTAATTTTTCATATGGATATTATATCACGCATTGTTTCCCTTGTATTTGGATGTTTGACTTCCATAACACTGGGCTGTTTCTTGGTTGGTTCTTTCTCGTTGCTTGTTCAACATCATGTTTTAACCCTTTCACTGCGAGGCCTGATTTAACCCAAACTGAATTATATGCAAAATCTTTAAAACATGTTCTAATACCAGATTCTGGTATAAGAACAGGCACGTTTTGAGGATTTTGGTGGCCTTAGCGGTGAAAGGGTTAATAATTTTGCATCGCGTGCTCTGGTTTTTTTCTTCCAATGTTTTATGTGGATGTTGCCTTGACTTTATGTTGTCTCTTTTATAATTATTACCCCTGTCACAGCATACTGACACCCGGCCAACCGCCAATCACTCTTTGCACTTCTTCTTCTTCTTCTTCTTCCAATTAACCGACTGACTCGGCTGGTCCGAATATTACTGCCAGTGCGTATTTCAACGTGGTCGATTACAGACCTCTTAAACTTTAAAAGCGTTTTTTTTTTTTTTTGTGGGGGGGGGGGGGGGGGTTGGGTTTTTAATATTAACCAATAACTTATAGGCTCTTTCTAAAAGTTAAATGGTGAAGCATATTTTTAAAGGCCCCAAAGTGTTTATAAGCTTTGCTGTTGTAGACAAGCTGTTCTTGCTTCTGTAATGCCAAATGCCTGGCGGCAGAGCCTGCTCCTAAAATACTGGTCTTATATGTTTATGATTTATGGTACGGTCAGGGTTCGAACCCCACGTTGATAAAGAAAACAACGATAACTTTGATGATATTGATAATGTAAATGATGGGGACATGCAGCAAGGGTTCTCGTCCCGTTTCCTGTATGTAAGCATAATTTATTTCTGCTCCCAAATGACCGATTGCTACTTATACCACTCTACGGGACTTGATCCTTCTATCATGCAGAGACTGAATTGAGTTCCACACAGACAAGCTATGATGGTGTCAATGATAATAATAATAATGATGATAATAATGATAATGATAAGAATATAATAATGATAATAATAATAAACACATTGATATAATTATAGTACCTAATCATAATAATAATTATTGTTATAGTAATAATAATAACAGTAATTTTAATAATGATAGTCATAATAATAGTAATAATAACAACAAGGATAAATGAATATGTACTTTTTAATTAGATATACACACTATTACAGCACACCATTATAATAAATGTAATGTGTAGTATTTGTAGCAAGAAAACTTCAGTGAATAATAATGATAATAATAATAATAATAATAAATTGCATTTATATAGCGCCCTACCCCATGGTTCATATGCTCTAGGCGCTTTACAATACAAGAAATGAATCGACTTACAATG
>JAUEKZ010198223.1:0-11529 GCA_031471865.1 Melibe leonina | reverse complement strand
ATTTGTGACATTGGGGAGAGGGGAGGGGGTGGGACCAAAAGTTCAGACAATTTTGTTAGAGCTCACATGCAGGTCTACACTTGCATCTCCTGAGAGATGTTATTATTAAGCAAGCTGATTCATTCTTTATTCTGCTTAATTTTCAAAAAAGACTTATTCAATGACTTCATAACAATGATAGAGTATTTGATTTCATCAAGAGATGCTCATTCATCTTTTATCCGATTTCATTATAGCAGTTAGCCTACAACTATTTTGGGTTGTTTTTTTATGTTTTTTGTCCTGTTCAAGTAATGTGATAGCACTTACTCACCTGTTTGTCTCTGTCTTTGTTGGGGGGGATTCCAGGTTTCCAACCCAAAGTACCAGTGCCTACGTTTGGCGAGTCTCCACCCACATCTGCTGAGAGCTTCCTGCCTGGTGAGGACTTCCTGTCCGCTACCGCACAGGACAGCAATGCCTTTGGGGAGGAGGAGGATGACATTGAAGGGCTTGAGCATGCTGCCATGGCAGACAGGATACTGCGCATGAGGCAGAGGTCTGTGACCATTCATATTATTTGGGTCTGTGCTAGCTGTGGACTTAAAGGGTCTGTGTTGTTTGTTGCCAATGGGGGTCATGGGTTCAGGGACTATGAACCCTTATCAGCTGCTGTCAAATGAGTCTGTGGGTCTCTGATTGGCAGGGAAGTTTTTGCATTAGCTAGAACCATAGCTTGATTTAATCTTTTTTCCAAAAATAAAAAAAAGATGACCCCATTAAAAAAAATTCTTCTTTCTAAAAACAAAATTTTATAACATTTCAACCTTGTGTAATTTAAAAAAGCCATGTAAGAATGTAGAATTAACCTTTCATGAATTCCATCCTAAAATGTAGCTGCATTTTACAACATTTTACAACACTTTTTATTCCATGAATTCCATCCATGCAGCAGCATGAAATACCTTCTCCTCCTCCTTTCTCCTCTTTGGTAGGTCTGGGTCCAGTCCAAGCCCCTTTGTGTCAGTGCCACCACTCAGCATGTGTCAGGTGCCCAAGCACCCCAGGGCTATGAGCTTTGCTGCCCGCAAGACTTCTGACCCTGGTATGGTTCGGCTGACCATTGAGGACAACAAGGACATCCCACCTGAGCTACATGGAGCGCCAGTCAATGAACTGGTCAAGGCACTAGGTAGGCTTCGTTGCACAGGCTGCTCACTGCTATTGCCTTGATGCGTTACCTTTCTTGTATGGGTGATTGCAACAAAAGAAAGATGCTTTCCCTCAGTAACATGAGAATGATACCTTGTCTCTGTATATCTTCTTGTGCGACTCCTTTATACAAGGGTATTAGCAGTGCCAATAAGAAACAAGATCAAGAAAGAAAAAATGAAAAAGTTACGTAGCAGAAGGTCAAGGGGACAGGCATGCTATCATATGCTTCTGAGTGATACGGGCTATGCAGGTCTAGTGCTAAACCGTGCACGTTTCTTTAATTTCTCAATTTTCCTTCTTTCTTTGGATCTTTTTCCTATAAGCACTGCTTACATACCTGTATCTTTCTCACAACTGAAGAATTATACCTCAAGTTCCTTGCACTATTCTCCTTGCTCTGAAGGACACAAAAGGTCTGAAAAGCATTTGAAAATAATCCAAATTTGAAATGAAAAATAAGACGTCTTCCTTTTTCTTTTAATTGTTGAACAATAGATTTAATGCACTTGTTCTCATGTTCTTCTACATATTTTGAGATATTGCCACAGGCCTGACCAGTGTAATCGTTGACACAATAGTAAAATTCTATTTAAGAGCCAAATTTGTTTTCCTTCAAAAGTTGGTTTGCAAACACAAGCAAGTCAAACTCATTGAATTATTTTTCCTCGTTTTCCTCCCTGACTCTCTCCTCTATTGGATTGTGGTGGTCCTGGTAACTATGCAACGGTGGGTGTGTCTGTCTGTGCTCTTTGCCGTGCCTTGGTTCCTGGTGTTACTCTTTCATACACATTATAATGGCCTCTCATCATCCCTCATTTTTTCATTCTGCATGGCCGGCAATCACATTACCATGGCCAACCACCATCCTCATCTCTCCTCTCCACAAACCATCCACTCTTGTGTCACATCCTATGTGGGCACAAAAATTCATAAATTTGTCTTGATTTGGAATGGCATCTTTTCTATGTGCGTTTTTTTCTCTTTCTTTTCTCTGTTTTGGTTTCAATGACTTTGAATGTGTGTTGCTGTTTTGGGGGGTTGTTTTTTTTATTATTTTTTTTAATTGTTTTTTTTTAATGGATGTCTGTTCTTATTTGACATGTCTACCTTACTTTGTCACTTGTCCATGACATCAATGAATGTGCATGTTTCCTAGATGACTCTAGACTAGATAAGAGCTTACACCGGTCGGCATTTGTGTATTGTGATGAGGAGGTAGAGGAGGTGTGTCCCGTGTTCACCCCCATGGGACTCAAACTCTGCTATCCTCCCATCAACCCAATACGACTTGCCGCCTTTGTGGGTGAGCTTCCCCCCTCCATCCCCTGGAGACTCCCACACTCAGGCCTTTGGCATTGACAATTGAGACATGTTTTTTTCCTAGAAAAATTTACCGTTACATTAAGTAACAAACTATTTTAAGTGTATCATTATATTTGACCTTGTCCATTTTCTTTGTCTTGACTATCTTTTTTATGGGTTTCAAACAGAGGAGAATGTTATTGTTTGCATTCTGTTCATGGATTTTCCTTAGTAGATTTGTTGGCGTTTGTTTTTTATGCTTTGAGTAAGAATGATACAGTATGTGTAACATGTTGGCTCTCCAAATATTTTAGTTCGTTAACTGAAGTAATTTCTTATGCATGCAATGACGTTTATTGTAGATGAGGCTGTAGCTGCTCATCTTTCACTATTTCATCTAAAAAGATAATAATAGCCAGCTTGCATTAAATGATAATTGCCTCATGTTATGACAGCTCAAGCAGTAATTATAACTTCATTTTTGTAGACAGGAACAACAGGGTCCAGAGAAAAATGTACACATTTGAATGCTGGTCTGCCACCTCAGATCAAATGTTGGTTTTGTTTTGTCTTGCCAATGTGTCTTGTTGTAACTATTTGATATCAGCAGCATTAAGAAGCTCCTAGTCACCAGATCTGTATGATTTGATGGTTCAATGCTCTATGTCAAGTTAAATATATGATTTAAAACCAAACTGTGGTTTCATGTACATCCTTTGACGGGACCTTTTGGTTTCTTCTGATAGGTGTTGTTAGTAGTTTTATGCCTGCCCTTCTGTAAATGGACTTGACAAACCAAGCCATATGGTCTTATAGCTCTCCCCTTCCCCAACTTTGCAGCCCTACTACTTGTCTGCCCTCATGTGTCCTTTGCTTTTACCACCACCATCTCTGCCAAACCATTCCCACAACCAAGACTGACAAATCATCACTATGTCCTACAAGAATTCTGATTTGACTCCAAACCTATTTACATAGAACTTTTTTTCTAGGTACAGATCAAAGACTACTAGAGTGTACATTCTTGTAGACTTTTGTACACATCTATTTCTGTCAAAACACATGACATATAGGGAGAGAAGTGTGATCAAGTTCAATTTTAGTTGCCATGACCCCTTTGTGTCACCAAAGTTGTGGAAGGCAACTCTTGCTACTGAGGTTTTTTTTACTTTTTGAAGTTTATGAGACGTTTTTCAGTTATTTCACTTTGATTTGGTGTGAAGATGTAGGGGTCTGAACTTTATCATGTTTGAAACAAAATTCAAAATGACGACCAGAAATGAAAAACACTTGGGTTGGAAAAACACATATTTCATGGTGAATAGTATGTTTTATGTGCTTTTTGATATAGGAAATGATATTCAAAGGGTGATTCATCACTCTGATTACCTATTTTGACAGATGATTAGTGTTTAAAAATAACTGCCTTGCCCTTTTCCTTGATGTTATGTCACTGCTGTTTTTAGACAAACCCAAAGCATGGTTCACATCGAAGCCAAAGGAAAGCACTGTAATCCGTAAACAGCAAAACTGTCGAGTTAACCCTCTGTCCTTAAATACTTTGTGGTGTAACTGTGACGTGGCTTGAAAGCAATTTCAGGTGTACAAAAATGTCTCTGAAAAATCATGCTGTAGGTGGAATGTCTTTTTTTTCTCTTTTTTTTTGTGTCCCTGTCGTGTGGGTAGACTGATGTGGATTTGTCTTATTGCTCAGTTTTACACAACATGTGAATGGCTTTTACTGTGTAGAACCTGGGCATGAGCAAGTTGCTAATGTGTGTATGTTATGTCTTATGGATTGAAAAAGCTGTCTGTGCCATAGGAAACCTTTTCTGATCAGCACTGGACTGATTCCAACCACAGTTTATTGGCTAACTTGATGTAAGATGATAAAGTCATTGAAGAATTTGTTGTCGGGATTAGTTCCACATGCAGTATGTAAAGAACCCTTTTTTGTATTGATCAAAATTCATCTTAAGTAAGTATGATATAATTGATGAAGCAGTAAGTATCCTTTACCATTTCCTGTTGTTAGTCTTCATGATCAATGGAATTAATTCTATTACAATGCTGTGTGTGTCTGCTAGGCGAGTCACGTGCCAATGGTAATGGCCCCACGCCCCAGCCATCCCCTCCAGGATCACCACGGTGCCCCTCCAGGAACGGCAGTCCTGCCTCACGCACCCACAGCCCAGCTCTGGACAGGAGTAAGTCTCTTTGTGTTTGTGTAGTTGTGTGTGTATGTGTGTCTATTGTGTCTCTTTCTGCGTGTCTGTGTATTTGTGTCTATGTGTGTGGACCTATTTCATGAGTTTTGAATGACCATCTGGGCCATTTATCCTTGAGAATAACTGGGCTCTTGAGTACACACAGTGAAGTCAATTTTTTGTGCACAGTGGTGGTGTTTAAGTATCCTGGTTAAAGAATCATTGGGGGATGTTGTCGATGTTAGTCGTTATTTGTGTACAAGTTGAAAATAATTCAAGATGTGATTTTTTTCTCTTTAAAACTATCCTTCCAGTATGTCCTCATCTTATAATTAGATTTATCCCATCATGTAGCTTGTTTCCATATCATTCAGTAGTAGAAAGAATTGTGCCTTGAATATCCCAACACACTGCTAATGCTAACTGTGCTGTCTCCTCCCTGTGTTTTACAGAGTCAATGTCTCCGTGCCGTGGCAGGGAATCCTCCCTAGGAAAGGAGGAGACCTTCAAGACACCCCCCAGCAGCCCTGTCCCATCACGACCCTCCAGAGCTACCCACCCCCACCCCCCTCTCCAGAAGGTCAACTCCTTTGACTCTGAAGGATCCCCTGGCCCTCCAGCTGTTCCACCTGCTGCTCCTGCTCCGACTTCCGCAGTCAGCCAGACCTCTTCTCCCAGTACCAGACAGGTTGTCAATGGCATTGGCAGAGAGAAGAAGGACAGTCCTGTTGCCATAGTGACGCCCACAACAAGGCAACCCCCAGGTCAGGAGGACAAGGTGGTGCCTACCCAAGATCAGGGAGATACTGCAAGGTTTGTGTGTGTGCTTCTTTTAAAAACAAAAAACAAGATTAGTTTTCCATAACTATGATTTCCTTCCATAACATAGTGTCCTGCAGTTAAATTTCTATGTGTATCTCTACCTATATTTGTAAGAGTATGTGTGTCAATCAAATGTGATAACGTTGCCATTATTCAGTTTGTGATTTTGTGTGTTTTTGGAATTATAAGTCTTCATAGATTGTATACTATTTGGTCTCATTCAGTGATTGATTATGGAGTGTATGTTAAGAATATTATGTAAAATTCTTCGTGTTGATGAATTAGAACTCTGAATAGAATCAGACTATTTCAGGAAATGAAACCTTTATGGAAACTCCATTTCCTTATTATAACCTGTGCTATGAGCGATGATATGGATGCCATGTCAGGTCCAGGGTTTGAATCCACCTCCAATGGCCTCTCAATTTCCTGATTTTTTTTCCCTCTTCGGTTTGTTTCTTAATCTTGATATTATAGCCTGTGCCTATTATAGCCTTTCACCTTGATCCTCTCCCTCACAGCTCTGAGGCAACAGTCTGTGAGAATGGTGGGGTTGTGGACAGAACAACCCCAGTGGACAGTCTTCATTTCCCTGTGGATGAGGCGGTGGTGGAGGAAGCCCGGTCTAAGCTTGCCACCCTGTGGACCATGGGATCTAGCCCTAGTAGGGATGAATCACCCAGGTAACAGCGTTGTCCTGCCCTGCCCTGTCTTGTCTGTTGTGTCTGCCTGGTAAGGGGTGGGTGGCTATGTGCTTTAAATGAAGCTATAGCTTTTGTACACAAAGGGCAATAGTCATTTCTTGGTCATCCCTTCTTATGTCCTTCATTTGGGGGATTGCTGTTTTTTTCTGCCTTTTTTTTGGGGGGGGGGGGGATTCAGTTTTAAATTATCTATCTGTCATAGAAGAATCATCTGCACTTATCTGCTCTTATAAATTAGTCTATGGTCTGACTTTCCCTTTGAGTTTTAAGAACTAAGCTTTTAATGTCCCAAAACTAATAGATATTCTTGAAGGTAGGTGCTCCATTTTCTCTCCAATTCATTTACAATGGAAATCATGTATTTTGCATTCCAACAAGGCTTGTGGAAAAACTGTGCAAACCTGTGTCCTGAAGTAAGCAACTTATTTCTGTTTATTTCTGTCTGTTTACAGAGGTTCTCCCCGATCAGGCCGCAAGGGCAAAAGCCATCACACCCGTGTCAAGAGGGAAAGGGCACTGTCTCCATCTGCCACGGATTCCTTCACTCCCCTGCAGCGATGCCGGTCATCCTCCGCCTCTCAGGTATGACATCTTTTGTCTCAGCTGTCTCTCTTGGTTTCATTATCATATCATGTTTTTGTTTACAATTTTGAATACATTACACACCTGAATACAACAATGCCTAATCTATATTGTCAATAATTGCTATTTCATTTCTTCTCTCAATTATCAATTGATAAGACCGGATATCGAACAAACTGCGGTGAATTTAGGCAACAAATGAGAAGTCTTAAAAACTGGAATATATTGTTGATAGCTACTCTCTCTCAAATCAGATTAATTGAAAGAGATTTTAATGACTAATGAAAGGATACTATGAATCCACAATCTTGTCTACCAAGACTAATTACCAATCTTGGGTGGTGTTGTGTGTGTGTCTGTATGTTTACTTCAGATCTTAGAGCGGCCACCAGGGGTGATAGTTAAGGAGGCCTTGTCACCAGCGGTGGCCGAGTGCTTGCGGACGGTGTTTGCTGCATTCATGTGGCATGAGGGCATCGTGCATGACGCCATGGCCTGCGCCTCCTTCCTCAAGTTCCACCCAGACCTCACCAAAGAAATGTCCAAGTTTGTCAAGGTAGGTATGCCCTACTGTTGCAGAATAAGATGATTGAGAAATATCTGTTTGCTAAAACACACTATCGTAAAGCATGTGAAAAAAACAAAGAGAAATTTAAAACTGTTATCAACCTACATGGAATTGTACCTCACAGAATGTGATCAGAAATTGGAATGTATATGCTTTGCAGTATGGTTGCTCATTTGCTTTAAGTCTGAATTAAGAAATTTTTCTTCTGGTTCTTTGGTTATTGTTGGCTTTTTGCTCATTTGGCGCTGAACATGAGCCGAGCTCTGATGCAGTTTGATGCAATATTAAGAGATGTGTGTTAGACAGTTTGTGTTGAAGCATTGAATGTCCACTGTGTATTTTGCAGGAGAAGAAGGTGCAGCCAAGCCATGAGCCTAGGCGACAGCGCCATGCAACAGAGTCCAGCAAAGACAGGCAGCTGCGCCGCAAGGACAACATCAATGAGAGTCGCGTACGATTCAACCTTGAGCCCCAGTTCTCAGATGCCAGCAGCCGGGGAAGTCTGGACCAAGTGGATTTCATCCATCCAGCATCTGCCACCCCTTTCCTTAGCCAAGAGGAAATCTTCTTCCCGGATGCCAAGCCTCTGAAGGCACCACTTTGTGAGTCACGATCTGATTCCCTGCATGAGTTTTTTGGCTCAGGCATGACCTGGAAGCGACCAGTGGAACGGCACAAGTCTGAAGGTGGCTCACGATATCAGGAACTCATGGAGCCGCCCTCAAACTCCAAGGAAGAGAAGGCAAGTGTTGAAGTTTCTCTCTCTCTTTCTGTGTATCTCTCTCTCACCAAACCCATCACTCCATATACCCTCAAAATCGGTCTTACTTTTAGCTTGAAATGGAAAAGAAACATGATAATTAACTAAGATTGTTCATAATTGTTTTTATACAAGCAACTTATTAATATAATTGCATTTAAAAAACAGCATATTGTTTTTGTCCATTGACAATAGTGGTAATTGATTTTATATTTTTACTTTTATATATATTTGTATCAATGTCTTTCCTTGTATATCATTGTTGATATGGGATGCATATGTTGTATTTCTATGATTGCATGTGTTGTATTATTTATCATAAATGTTATATTGATCTGTGTTGACAGACAGAGACACAGCTTCCGGCCACCCTGCAGCACCTGGTCCACTTCTGGGAGGAGCTGTCCGAGTCTGTGATGGGGGTGATCAGCCAGGACTACGTGCAGCCCTCCTCTGCCATGGTGGCACGCCTCAGACAGCAGGAGAAGAAGGAGAAGGACAAGGAGAAGAAGATGAAGAAGAGGAAAGGAGCCAAACCTGTGCCCCTCCCACCTGTTGAAGGTGACTATAAATACCAATTTATCCATTGTTGTCATAACTGTTTAAGATTGGCTTTAATTCATTCCCTATCAGTAATGATTGATATGGTGTGAAGCAAGCACTGGCAATAGATGAAATAAGCAGTTTAAAGGTAGCGGACGGGCAAGAGGACTGGGAGAGTGTGCAGCCTGACTTGTATATGAGAACAAGGCCAATGCTCGCATGAAAAAAATGATCCTTTACTCATACCCTTTACCTTTTTAGCATGATTGTTTTATTGTTTGTCGTGTGTTAAAACAAGTTAATGAATATATTTCAATGAGTGTTAACTCTCTGCCTGGTAGACAATAGCAAGTGCTTAAAATTTGTAAAACCTTATTAGAGTGATAGTTACACATTTGATGCTTGCCTTGCTGTTGTTGATGACTGGCTGTGGGTTTAACATTGATAGAAGAAAATAAGCACAGAACTCTATTGACCCCATGTGTGACTCTAGTCAAATTGGTTGTCCCCATAAAACGCCGCCCCTTCATGGACTTGGCAGGTATGGGCAACTTTGCTGCACGGGCCAGAGGAGTTCTGGGCGAGGCGGTAGCCCGCATGTTCCAGCATCCTGGGGCAGGCGGGGACCTTGGGGCTGTGGCTGCTGCTGCTGCTGGCGGGGCGGCTGTGGAAGGAGACCAGGAGTTTGTCTGTGAACTCTGCCAGGTACGCTCTATTTAGTGGAAATACAATATTCTTAAAGTTTGTAGTATTCATTTACTTATTACTTCTTTTTTTTTTTTAATAAGCTTTGTCAAGCAGTTCTATATTGTTGTTTTACAATTTTGCAGCCAAGCCATGAGCCTATTGTTATCAAATTATATCCCTTTTTATTGCAAAGTGTTAATGAGATCTGTGAGTTAAGTTGTTGTATCTAGTGGAATATACCCTTAAAAGTTATTTTTCGTCCATCTGTTCTATCTTGTTACACATTTTATTCTTTTGACTTTTAACTGTCAATACATCTTTTTACCTTGCTGTCCACTGCAATGAAAGTTTATATATTGAAAAATAGATTGAAAAATGGAGTTTAATTTTACCATCTTATCATGATATATTCCATGTCAAATGCAACTAGTGTATTCCTATCTGTCCTTGAGAGAGAATAGTCTCATCATTATTTCAGTTGCCTACGCAACAGAATCTCATTGTGTAAATTTGTACTCGAACAAAAAGGAAGTGTGTGGTTCAATATATGTTGTTCGCCACTGTATTATGTCTTTTTATTTTTGTCTTTAACCGCAGGCCCAGTGCCAGAAGTCTGTGACGTATCACATGCGGCAGCACCACCCAGGCTGCGGCAAGCGGTCGGGAGGAAAGGGCTACAACTCCAATGGCATCTACGTGGGTGGCTGGGCAGGCCACTGCGGGGAGGGGGGCATGGGAGACTGCTCCTGGTACATCCTGTGTGAAAAATGTCGAGACAAGTACATGAAGGAAAAGAAAACTGGCAAGGACAAGTCGTCACGCAAGGGCAAAAAGAAGGGCAGCATGTCCGGGGCAGCAGGGGGGACAACTCCCATAGGTAGTAAGACTCCAGGCTTCCTGTCTCCGCTGGAAGCCCACCACATCTTGAAGAACAACGCCCAGTTCCTGCTGGAGCTGGCTAGTGCCTCGGGTCTGTCCCTGCCTAAACACCCACGGACCCGGCCCCTCTCCTTCCCACGGGCCGAATCAGCACACCTGCCCAGTGTCAGCGAGAGTGGCTCTGACCTTGACCCTTTCCCACCCGTCCAGTTCCAGTACCTCAACCTGCACAATGCTGGCAGCTCAGATTCAGCCTTTGCTGATGACTTCTTTGTGGATGAAGGGGAGCGTGTGTTTGTACGTTCTGGTTCCATGAGCATGGCCACCCAGCAGGGTCGAGGTGGATTCATGCCACACCGGCCCCGACTGCCCACAGAGCTACGACACAGCCCGCTTGCCCGGTCTGGGTCCTTAGGCCAGGATAGCCGACCTGTCTCACAGCTTCTGCCCACCCTCAAGGTACGTCCATACGACCACTACCCTTTTTTGTGAAGAAAATGGTACTTTTTATATGTTAATGTTTCATTTTATCCAAAAAAAAAGTTTAGGGAGATTCCCTTGTTCCGTATAATGATGGTTGAAGATGTCTCATCAATTGTCTTTTTCTTTTCTTTTTTACTTACGTTTTGTCATTTGTATTCATTGCTTGTCCTGTAAGTTAAGGTAACTCGTACAGTTTAGATTGGCTTTTTTGCCCCTTTTTTAATGAAATGAATGGAAATTGAAACCTGTATTGGTTTAAAATGGAAATAATGTTTCTCTGTGCATTTACACAGCATGAGAACACTCGAGCCCTGCTGGAAAAGCAGCCAATGACAAAGAGCGCAGGCACTAGCCCTGACACAGAGCAACAGGACAATCACAAGAAGGCCTTCCACCGCAGCATCTCTGAATACGCCACAGAGAACGAAGCAGACCACCAGGACTTTGTCTTCTCACGAGCCGTCTCTGTCTCAGCCAGACGCAGGAACAACAGCGGAAGTGTCACAGGTACTGGGCCGTGGCCTTTTTTACTGCTTAGATTGTGAATTGAATGCAGGACCTGCCTGGTCAATGACCACATAATCTCCACAAAGCTATCTGCTCTCTATGTCCTCTCTTTGTGTGGCTGTTATCTTCGTCTTCATCGTAGTTCATCTTCGTCTACTTCATGGTGCAAATAATAATAATTATAATAATTATCGTTATTGTCCTCAAATAGTGTCAATTTTTCATTTGCTTACACATCAATGTTAATCAACCCATTCACACATGTATTTATTAGAGATACGATACATCACA
>JAUEKZ010198212.1:0-11530 GCA_031471865.1 Melibe leonina | reverse complement strand
CCCCCCCCCCCACACACAAATAAAAATATTAAAAAAACCCAAAAGGAACCCTCACTCCACTCCTCCGACAAGAAAACCTTCTTTTAAAAACAGCAGAAACAATCCCCCGCTAAAAGATAATATAACAGCTAATGCATTGTGAAAGGAAATTAAATAAGATATTCACCACCAAGCAACCTGTGCTCAAAGTTACGCCTGCCGAGGAGACCACTATATTGAAACATTATTTGAGCGTCGTTTCATAACCAAGTCACCGGTACCTACTTTAATTCACTTTTTTTTTTACATAATATTTATAACATCAACTGGTGCAGGGCCTTTCTCCTCCACCAACCAGTCAACCACCCTTCGCATTCAGTCCGCCAATGTTCATTTAAGATCATTAGGTCCTTAAGTATCTACAAATCATTATAATCCTCTCTGTTCAACTCGATAGCAACTGTATGGCCCCAGGCAGAAAGAATGACCGCTGGTAAGGTAACCAAGTGGGCTCATAAAACTTATACGTTTCGCTTGTAACACTTAGTCAATAAACCAGTATCCAAGATGAACAAATTGGGTCGGTCATCCCCACTGTCATCAGTCACACACACTTAACCTGGCCCGGTCGCTATTGTGACACGAGAATATCACAGCTGTCTAGTTACTTTGTTTACCCACATCTAATCGTCTACTGCCCTTCTTCTGTTTGAAGAAAAGTAGTGGTAGTTGGTTTGTTGTCCGTTTCACCCCCGTTTCAACCCCATAACAAAAGTGGAGCTATCCAAATCAGTTAACGTTCTGCCACGCAGTGAAAAACGGAAGGCTTACTAGAATATCTCACCCACCCAGTCACAGTATACGGACACTGGGCCCAAGTTAGAGTGTCGTGTCTTTAAAAAACAGCTTTTAATCTAATGTACTATTATTATCCGCTCTTGTTTTACTTTAATGCCTCCGACCCAAAAATTAATGATAATTGATTTATCGGTGGAAAAGGACAACCGCCAGATATCGCCAGAGGCGATCAAACCCCGGCGCCCTGCATCTGCCGCATGACTCCAAGTGTCAACCCACTTGTTGCCATTCAGTGTATCGGCGTCCACGCAGTGTCAAGGACAGGTGCATGCACGTGAAGCCTGGGACCGTAGCGGGTGAGCACACATACAGCGCTCACCTACTCTTGCTCTCTCGAGCGTTGACAGGAAGAGGACGGGCTGGCTGGCTGACAGTGGCGGTGGTGGCGGCGACAGGACAGTAGTGACACCAGCGGAGCAACCGACAGAAGAAGTCAACCAACCGGCTCATACCACTGAATTATCTTAATTACTTTTACTACACGCGCGAGGCAAGTGAATTTAAAAGAAAGGGAATAATTAATTACCTTTCCCATTTCGTTTTTGGTTGTCTCCCGCCCAGCTGCTTTTTTTCATAAGTAAACTAAGCACTAAAAATTCGATCTTTCAAATTGTTTCTCACTCCATACCCCGCAACACATTGCATGTAAAAGACAGTGTAAGTTTTATCCAACTTTGTCCGCCATCTGGATCTAAGTATGTTATAAAACAACAACAAGGTGAGTTATTAAACAGGCAAGTACGGAATAAAGACAAAACACAAAAAAAAAGAAAAGAAAAAAAAAAGAGACAAAGTCAACGGTTCGGCTTAAAGGCCTTCATTAGAAGAAAACGTTTTACAAAAGGTTTCAAGGGTTTGGGGTAGGAGTAGGAGTAAGCACGCACAACTCAGCACGAGTAAAATTCAAGACAAAACTTGATAAAATGCACTGTTGGTCAAGTTCTTATGGCAGTTTATAATGATATCTTCGAGATTAAATACCTACATTACGTCCCGTTGAGAGAAACAAACAATCATATCATTGGTTGATGCACTTATAGAAAGATTTGGTGGATCAAATGATATGCAGGTGCATAGAGTCACGACAAGTTCACACGTGCAACCTGGATACACAAGAAAAGACAAGAAGACAGGGCATGAATGATTTTTTGAAGACGTGGATCTAGTCATTAACTTTCATCAATACCGTGAAGTTTCGGGAATATAGAACGAGTCAAGACAAGTCAGTTATGTGTACTGATTTGAAGGAAAAATGTCGAATCCGTTTCATGGGATGATATGGTCTGACTGTTATTTTTCACGCATTATTGGTACGTTTTGGATGTTTTGAGTTTTCTTCGTATTGTTAGTTAGCATAGAGCTTGCCAAACCCAGCAATGGGATCCCCCTGGCCTCGAGCTCTACCTGAGAGCGCGCGGGTCGAAGTTGAAAGGTTACCTGATTGAGCCAATCAGTTGAAAGGATTTCGGGGTCAGAAGCGACAGGTGTTTCTCGGGGTGAGAGCTGACTGTGATGACGCTTCGTCTCCCTCTCCCCTCCCCCAGCCGCCGAAGCTAGGGTACCCACGGGTTTTAGTTTTACCTGTCGTCCTCAGTTTCGCTTCTCTGTTCTTAATACCATTCTATATTTAGTCAAGCTAGTTGCCGTGAGCGATAGGGGTCCCTTCCCCTCCATTGCACATGAGCCAACTTGTTATAGGGTGTGACATGAGACGGCGTGCTTTATATGTACGCCAGGGGAAGTGGTTCAGATGAGAGAGAATGATAGGTTTATATCTCTCTCTGTCTCTGTCTCTCTCTCTCTCTCTCTCTGTAGTAGGGCTTGGTATGGGTGGAGGTAGGAGTAGGCACGCACGACTCACCACGAATAAGATTCAAGACAGAACTTGACAAAATACAAACACAATGCGCCCACGGCCTCCTTCATGTAAGATAGGCTGTGTAATGTAAAATATTTTTTCTTCTCCTCATGCACTTTTAGACCCCGACACATGCACTGACACGCGCACATAATGGAGGATGGTAAAAAGCAATCGACAAGAAAGGAGACACGTGTCTCTCCTGTTTCTACTAAACCTTTACTTTGTGACCTTTTAAAATTCAGATACATAACAGAACCTATTTCATGAAAGCATACTCTACTGCAATTTGACAAATTGTAGATACCAGTGCGAGTCTCTTTCTTTCTCTCTCTCTCCCCCCCCCTCTCTCTCTCTCTCTCTATATATATATATATATATATATATATATGTATTATATTATATTTGATGTACTCTCTCTCTCTCTCTCTCTCTCTCTCTCTCTCTCTCTCTCTATATATATATATATATATAATATTATATCACACACACACACACATACATACACACACGCACACAAACCACACACATCATTTACACACACTCCCTCCATTTTGCTCTTTTCCCAGAGAACGCCCTATGAATATAAATGGATTTTTTGAATGCGGAAAGATTGTAGTTAGATCTCAAAATACTCATACATCCGCAGTTCGTTTTGAATGTTGAAGGCCCTGAAATGATGTGAATTTGTCAATATTAAGTTATCACGTAATGTCTGAAACTAATGGCAAGCAACAACTCGATGTCTTAACCCACACGACCCGTCCAGCAGATTAAATCGGACACGAAGTGGACGCATGTCAAACTTTCTACTTTCCAAAAGATTTTTCCTCTCTGTTTCGTTCATTATAATCAGTCTTTTTCAATCGTTATAACATAACAAAGATAAAATAAATAGTTACAAAAACTGTGTATTTTTTGTATGCTCAAAATACAACAAACAATATCATTGACGCACACCGTCAGAGAAGCAACCTAACCAAGCCACGGTATTTTCCAACATAACTAAGTTTTGCTTATCTAAATACACAACAAAGAACGTCATTATTTTTTAAAAGTTAGTTTGTAGATTAGGATAATCTCATTCCTTGTTCTTGCCTCGTCATTTGAGATAAACCTGCATGTCTTGACATCCCCTTGAAGTGTGGAGTGTGGGACAAAAAGAGAAGGGTCTGTTGTCGGTGGTTGCTTGTGAAGTGTATCGACGCGTCTTTGGAGTGAGATATGAGATAACCTGTCGACATCAGCGGGTAGTTGGGACGTCGCGCCGACGACTCGACGACTCGACACGCTGACTGTAGGGGTGGCCGTCCGTCTTGAGAAGGGCGTAGGAGTTTTATGAGGACAGGATTCTTGTTGTGACACGAGGCGTCGAAGCTAACCTGATTTGGGGAGAGTCTCCGCATTTTTGTTTTATGCGTAGAACAGGTGCGTTGAGCACACCCGCTGTGAGTTTCGCTGTGACACCGAGTTCGGGTCATCATAATATATGCAACTCTAGATAGAGAACTTCGCTTTTAAATCAGTTCGAGATCAAAATTAACCACTGACCAAAAACAAGATAACTACAGATTGCCTCTGCAGCCTTGGATGTATGCATCCCTTTAGAGCTGTTGGGGTTCTCAATTTCATTTTTGATATCTACAGTCTAGGAGCTGGACTAAATTTACAAATTGTTTGATTTTTCTTTCCTTCATTCAAGGGGTAGCTGGAGTGCGTGTCTGTTCAAGCATAGAGGCCTTGGCAATCAACACCATAATATAAATTTCCCCAATAACATAACATTAAAACGCATTATGTGTTTTGCATGTTTGTGAGAGGGCGTTATGGGGTAATAACAAAGGATTTTAATATATTTATTTTCGTCAATCGTTTACCTTTTGTACCTTCCGTGAATTACACACTTTTGCCACTGGGAACTCTTTTTATTGCCATTCTTGCTTCTATGAATTGGTGAAGGCCTCCCCTTTGTGCTAATTCTGCTATTGTCTCCTGCCATAATTTCTCTACATCTGTACATTAATAGATTCTCTTTAATCTTAAGACACAAGCTCGAAGTGAAGGTTGATATTTACGAGTACACAACTGGCATGATTATTTAGGCCCAATAACTAACAAAAGAATTTAGAGCCATAGCTTCAGATGTCCCAACATGAATGAATAAACGAAGGCAGTATTGGCAACCCAAAATATGATAGGAACGTTTTCTCTTGTTATAGAACTACATAATCACATAAGTGTATAGGGAACGGTAAAGAAAACGGAGGTGATAGTAAGTCAACAACAATTTGGTGTTCGTAGACTGAGTAGCTGGGGGTCTTAACGTCTTTTCCTAACAACAGTCTCATATCCTACATTTTTCTGACCATTTGTGTCGGAGCGCTGTCTTTTAAAAAAATACTGAAATAAACTTCGCCAAAGGGAGTGATTTATAAAAGAGGCGAATCTGAATATTTTGGTTGACAAGTAGCACCTCACGATTCGTCATGTTGTGTCAGCTAAATACCTACGATTTAATTAGATACTGATTCTTTATGCATGCATGGATCCACTCTATCTAGTGTGTCTTCAATATTTTTTCCCCTTTGACTTTGATTGATTTCTCGCTCCTAACGTGACGAAAGTTTTTCGCACTTGTCGCGTTGTCAACACTCCCGCTGAGGCTCATGTGTTTCTGGTAGACAGGGGAAGAACGGGTGTGAGTTGGCAGTCCAGATAACCGGCCCCGGCCAGCGGAGTGGCCTGAATCAGGTGATCAGTATCACAGCTCCCCTGTCGCGCGCACGGAAAGACCCCGGAAGACCCCGCTACCGCCGGAACCGTACCGGGTGTTAACGGAAATTTCACTAAGTCAAAGCCAATTAGTGTCATAAGGGTTTGCCCACCAATCCTATCAACCGCGGAGGGTTAGACTAGTTAAAAGGATCATCTGGAGTGCTCGCCCGTTAACTGCCTACACCGTTGGTAGGCGGCAACTTGTCCATCAGTTCCAGGAGGCCAGGAGGCCAGGAGGAGAGGTAGGGGCGGTCTGGGTCTCTCCATGGTATCCACATGTTGTAAAAGCAAAAGGGCAAAACTTGCAAAACTAAGTAGTCACTCTAGAGTGTCTGCACCTTCCGTTAGAAAAGAAAAGAAAGGAGCATTATACACTGTTGAATTTGATCAGTTTATAGGTCTTGATCCAGATAATTTATCATAAAAAAACCCAAACCAAACCAAAACATACCAAGCAAACAAACCCCAACAACAACCTATCAAATCAAAAGCCACCGGGACCAATTTCAAGATACCAAACTCAAGTTTTGCACAAGACCAAACTCTAAATTTAGCTCGATTTCGGCTCAGAGTGAGTGTTAAGACTTTTTTAAGTGGTCAAACTTAATTTAGAGTTCAAGCTAAGATAAAATCTCGTCTCGTGTCCTCGGCCCCTGATCTTAATGAAAAGGCTAAAAGATTAAACTTAACATTTTTATAAAAATTCAAAATTTAGTGTAAATTTCAAATTCAAAGTTTCCAAATCTTCCCGCCAAAAGAATACGTCGCCGCCTGTACGCCATCACGTCATCCGATAACGGTAATGCTTTATGATGTCTGACACCCGATACTGATGGAAACGATTGGGTCGACAGGTTTCATAACAATGTATTACCGAGCTGTCCTATCAGGATTAATGTCAATGCAATATTCAGCTGACCTGAGTAACATTGGGGTAATCATGGGGTCCTTGTATGAAACGGGGTGTCCATCATCATGAACGATAATACCGGGAAGTGAGACAATTTGACGGTTGCGTCATTTTCCTGACTACTTTCGTTGCATGACGGGTAAAATTTGCCTGACAGCGCCAAGTGTGTCATGTCAACACATTTCAAATGGGAGCCGGACACCCTGGACACCTGCACGCGACGGCCGCCACTACACAATAGCATCACCGATCTCTGTATCATTACTCTCTGCTTGAGTTCGGCAAATATTGACTCACTTTCCTGAAGTGTTAGGTTAGGGCAGAGAAAGAGAGAATCGCGCCGTTTGCCTTGATACATGAACGCAGAACTTTGTTACTTATTCTATCGTCAACTGTTTTCTCATAACATGTATTTTTTTCTACAATCTGCCTATCAGTTCAGCTACGGAGTGCACGTGTATTATTCGTGCAGGCACGTGAGAAGATGTTGTCTGCTGTCTATGATCAGATTACAATTACCCCCCCCCCCCCCGACTTACATGATTTTATACAAGCGGGCTTCATAATAATATTACTTGTTACCCGTATTGCTTTTACTCTCTAACCATGTTCTATCGTCAACTGTTTTCTCATAACATGTATTTTTCTCTACAATCTGCCTATCAGTTCAGCTACGGAGTGCACGTGTATTATTCGTGCAGGCACGTGAGAAGATGTTGTCTGCTGTCTATGATCAGATTACAATTACCCCCCCCCCCCCCGACTTACATGATTTTATACAAGCGGGCTTCATAATAATATTACTTGTTACCCGTATTGCTTTTACTCTCTAACCATGTTTATATGTGTTGCACCATGATAACTGCATAAACAAAATTAAAAATAGTAACAACCTTTATATCTAGATAGCCACTTTTTGTATGGTCATTATTTGTCATACTACCAGTTTGTTAAACAAACAAAAAACAAAACAACAACAAAACAAACCAACCAACTCACATCCGTTTTTCTTTTCAATTTAAAAATATTTCAAGAACTCCTTTACATTCTCTCGCTAGTTTTGTTTTTCCTATTTTTTCCTATGACATATTTTGAATCTTTCTTTATCTAAACGATATTGACATAATGCTGCGCTACATTTGGATCTCTCATTATATTTTGTTTCAATGCCCTTATCTTCCGTCAATTGACTATTGTTCATTCATGGAGGTCTGGTGCACTTATGCTTTACTTTGGTTGGAATGTTATTTTATTTATTATTACATACCACCTCCAAAACTTTAACATTTGAAGAAATGTCTAGCTGCATTCATATCCATACTCCCACTAAATCAAGTTTAAGTCATATTTTCATTGATCGCAGTTCATTTTGAAATAATCAAAACAACATTCATTGTTCAGTTTGTCATTGTGCTGATTGTTGGGAATGTTGTTTTTATCATTTTGCCCCCTTTAGCAACTGGGGACAAATGATTGATATTAGTGATCAAGTTATCATCAATTTACGAGAAAAATTACACTAAGGGTAATTGTATCTGATAAAACATAAGCATGGTTAGTTCAATGAATATCATTGTTGTACTAAAGACGCATCCCTAGATGTCTAAACAAGCAAGGATTATAATGTGGGTGAGTATGAATACCCATGATAAACCGCAGTTGATGAGGGGAAAATTTGGAATCTCATTGAACTCACAGGATTACGACATCAAACATTCATCCTAAGGAATCCCAATGCGACTCTTTTATATTATTTCATTTTGAAAGGGGTTGTTTGTATTCAATGAATCATAGGGTGTCGGCATACATACAACTTGCCCCCATCTGAGGCAAAATGCATGCCTGTCTATTGCAAACTCAGGCATTTTCCACGGGGTGAGCCATGTTAGATAGATATGTCGTCACATAGAACACTCATTGGCATTTTGTTTTCTGTTGTTTACTATGAATATAAGATAAAATGTAGATTAATAATTGTATACTTACTAGGTAGGATAAATCTGGACTAATCTAAAACTTCCGACAGGAGATCAAAGAGCGTTTGAGTAAATTTTGTGTATTCGTCGAAATCTTGGTGATTATTTGGGCTGGAAATCAAAATAATAATTCTATCATTTATTATAATCGTCTCCACTGATAAAATATATGTTATATAGCTGATGTTTTGTGTGAAATGGAGTAGATAGACATTGCCGCTTCTTCACTGTGAGATTGCTTGCACTGCATATTGTGTACATCTACACACGTTAGTCTGGTCTTGGTCTGTGCAGTAGTGAATGTAGGAATACCGTAACGGCATCCTCCTAGCCATCAAACCCCTGTCACCGCCCCACACCTTCACCCCAAATAAACACCTAAGGTCCAGTAGAGTTAGTATAGATCTCAACACGGACCTCATCCCGCCGGCCTAATAGCTCATTAAATACGGGGTAACGCTTAACCCTCTCCGGTTATCAAATCAACAGCTCGTGCGCTCATCCATCTCACCTCCGGTGTCACTTCCCGGCGCTGTTATTATTCACTCTAGTAATCACCATTCTGTCCAGCGAATCTTGGCTCCCGCCCGAGTTACGCGGCCATCTGTTTCATTTCTGTGCCACCAATGTGCAGGAATTTTCATCAATTCCTATCAACTACCGGCGCTCTATAATCCATTATTACTCGTGTCACGCGCAAGTTGCCAAGCGCACGTGAAAATCGCACGCAATTAATGGCCCATGATGCTCGTGCAGACGGCCGACCGTTGGGCAGGGGGAGATAATGGAGACCGTGAGTCAGTCCGTCAGTCCTGACTGGCGGGAAAACGACACAGAGTGCACGTGCGGAGAGGGAGAGCAAGGTCTGTCCTAGTCCTAGGAGTAGGAGTAGAGGGGGTTTAATGGGAATAGTGAAGATATTTAATAGCAGGGTCTGTCCCTGGACAAAAGACGAGAAAGACTGATTAAATTTTTCTATAATACTGCGTTGGCAATCGAGGGGAAATTTGCAATGTCCAACGCACGCACTTGACTTTATCTTTCACTTCATCTTCCATCTTTGTGAGCATGGCAATAACAGTCACTCATTACGCTGGCAGTTGATGATGGCTGTTGATGAGCACTAAGACTAAGGGGCAAGAGAGGAGGCTGGGCAGGTAGCAGTACCAGCATAGATTTAGTACCTACGGCAGTGGCGTGTGACGCCACTCGGAGGTGAGTAACATTATCCGTTTGAGTTTGATGGATACAAGGGATGGTAACATAGGCCGTGATGACAGCATGAGTGCGCGTTGGTGTGCTTGCGTGCGGGTCGTAACTTTGGGAGAGAAAGACGAGAAAAGGGCTGACAGTAGCCTGGAAGCTGTCGTATCTCAAGCAAACAGGCAGACAGACAGACATATAGATAGATAGATAGAGATATATGTATAGATAGATAGATAGATATAGAAAGATAGATACATATATAGATACATATATATATATATATACATATGTCAGTTACTAACTCTGGATCGGCAGAATTCCTTTGTCTTTCAGTTTATCATTATGATTATATTTTATTGTAACCTAAACGCCCTGGTGAAATTTAAATTCATATAAATCTACTTGAGGTTACTTAGTAAGCTTTCTAGATACTTTCAACACTTCTGTCATTCAACGCAGCCACAAGAAGCGTAAAAATGTATGAAGAGAATATTCTCATATTGCTCTCGGCATTATCATCAATGGAACACTTTATAATTTCGTTGCTGTTATTGAAGAACCCCGTAACTTACTATTCTTTCCGATTTTCCACATTCTCCTTATAATGTGTATGTAGCCTAGTTTGTTCGTTTTCCAAGCCTCATGTTGTGTCAAAACAACGTAGCTACAGCAGAGAATGTTTGAAATGTAAACTGTGCACAGAACCAATGAAGAAGAAGAAGAAGAAATGCCATCAGAAACCTGTATAATGTTCGACATAAGAAGCTGGTAAAGGACCATACGGAAAATTGTAACATCAATAAATGAAATGTCATTGAGAAAAAAACTCCACAAGCCACATTAGACGGGAATCCACCATGACATAAAACAAAAGACGAGTTATTTGTTCCTTTTCTTGTTTTGACGAAGACTTGCAGGCAGGTACAAGCTTTACATTGCCATAGATAATTATAGTCTGGCTAGAATATACAAAAACAACAACCTAACACGAACAGACAGTAATTAAGTTATTTGAAATTATGTTTTCGATCTCACCATGCGTTGGTGGGTTTACAGCTTATTGAATGAAAATACGATTAAAAGAAAATATATCTTGACGAGGATGCTGATAATAATAATGAAAATTACATTTATCTATAAAGTCACATACAATAGCAGTTATGAAATATTTAAAACATTTCCAAATAATCATCCAAACATTCACAGACCAAAACATCGTTCACGTCCAAAAAACAAGCATTAGAGAGAACTAAGAGGGCAAAAACCGACTACACAAATAGGGGCTACTGGAGTTTGATAACTTAGGTGGCTCATTAGAATGAGAAACACATTTTAGAATGACTTAGGTTTTTAATGCCTTTTCAAAAGTAGACATTTAACACTGTCAACAATTTCTTGATTTGTTTTGTACAAGAATTAGGACTGATGGTAAGGAATTGCACACACCAGATCAGACCCCCACCCCCTTTCCCTGATAAAAAAAAAAACAAGAAAAGAAAAAAACCCCAGAAAAAGCAACCAAATACAGTATCTGAGCAAAACTAAAAAAAAACAACCCCCCCCCTTCCAAAAAAAAAGTCAACAAAACAAACGGACAAACCCGAAAAATCAACGGAATTGATCACCGCACTCTCTCCCAAGTCTAAAAAGAAACAAAGCAAAAATAAATACCAACAAACAAACAAGAAAGTTATAATCTTAAACGCTCGCCCTGTTGATGATTATGAGGAATAAAGTGAGTATCCTAAACCCGCAACCCCCCCCCCCCCCCACAAAAAAAAAACCCAACAAAAACCAACCAAAAAAACAAAACAACGGACTATAGATTATCCTCATGACTTAAGTAGACTATTTGATTATTAGGCTAGCACAGAATTTTAAATTATCTATTTTTTATCTCTGATTATTACCAAAAAAACAACAACCAAACAACAACAACAAAACCAAACCAACACCCCCCCCCCCCCC
>JAUEKZ010198178.1:0-11536 GCA_031471865.1 Melibe leonina | reverse complement strand
ATAATTCTGGACCCTGATCTTTTTTTTTTTTTAAGAAATAATCGGAGGGGGGGGGGTGGACGTTTTAATGATATCCTCATTTTGTCTCCTTAATTCTCAGAATTTCAAAATGCATGGAATTTACACGTACCGAAAACCCGCACAGATGTTCATAAATGTTAATTTGTGGTACCGGGTAGCAGGGTGGTTTGTTTACCAAAATGTCACAGTGAAGCCATTGAAAGGTGATACAATACACACTTTTGTTTGGGGGAAAAATAAAACACTTTGTTTTGTCATGTAACATGAAATTTCAAAACGTTTTAAAAATGATAAAAATATCGTCCTACGAAAAGAAGAAGGGTAGAAACTATACCTTAAATTAACACTCTTGTAAATATATCTAGCTTGAACATTGCAAAATTTTAATATTTTTGTTGGTTTTCAATGAACGCTGGACTCACTTTCCAGGGACGTCATTCCCGGTGTTAAACCCTCGTCCTCAAAGCCAGGCAAGCTTCCCCCAGACCCTTGACCACCGTATGCCGAAATGGACTTTCTCTTTCCTCCTCCACGGCCTGACTTCCGGCGGCTGCCCCTCCTTGACCCTCGTCTCGACTCGGCGCTGAAAAACCTTCTCGCCTCTTTGGAACTTTTTCTCGAGCTCTTCATCTTCCTCCTTCTCTTCCTTAACCGCTTACGTCTTTCTTTACTTTCTGCTTTTCTCATCCTCTTAGTTGGAAACGTAGGGGCGATGCTAGGATATTTCACTAACAATGTTGGTGATTTGGATGTTTGAACCAAGCTCTCATCCCTTGTCCGCGGGGTTCTTGCAGGATCTCTCTGGATCTTATGTTTCTGAAACGATGTTACTTCATCGTCTTCCTCCTCAAGACTTTCTCCTGTCTCGTCAATCGATTCAAACACGACGTCTTCCTCCTCTTCCCCCTCTTCATCGTCAGCCTGGTCATTTTCCACACGCAACTGAAATCTTCTGTTGAACGGACCTCTTGGTCGAAGCTGCTTGTCCAAATGCTGAGGAAAATTTTTGTTTGATAATTAAGAATTAGTTGAAAGCAATCGCAACAGCAGCAGCTACAACAACAACAACAACAACAACAAAAGCAAAAAGTTCAACAACACAAACCACCATCCCATTCCCCCTCAAGACAACAAGAACACCCTGCCCCCCCAAAAAAACCCAACCCCCCCAAAAAACCCACAAAAAAACAAAAAAACCCCAACAAAAACAACAACAACAACAACCCACCACCTTCTTCGAGACCCCGACAGCTGCCATAAGGATGGCATCATTCATATTATATTGTCAACCCGATTATCATCTTCTATATCCTCTCACCTGGTGGGAGCCGAACACAGCCAAGTCGTTGACCACATCACTGGCGTCCATCGAGTGGTCGAAGACAGAGGCATCCTGCAGGTCTCGCTTCATGGCGTTATTTTTGGCGAAACACATATACCGGAATTCTCCTGCAAGACAAAATAAGTTAATATTAATAATAAAAAAAACCCAAACAAACACAAATATGAATTTAGAATAGCTTGAAATCGTTCTGGTTTTGGGATTTTATTGTATGAGATCATCACAAGGCCACGACATGCGAACGACACACTGATAAATATAGAGTAGCACGCGAAGCAAAGCTGCAAACGTCTTGCTATTGCCTGCAATCAAAAGGTAGATTGATAAAGTGGGTTGAACACATGCTTGCTTTCAAGTCTGAATCTAAATTGTGGCATACTATGAACTCTGAAATATATGCAGATGCAACAACGACTTCAATAGCCCAACCATTGTATATCGATATGGAAGTATTATTTAGAAACCATTGAATCAAGGGTGGTGGGCATTTCCAAAAAAAAAAAAAGACAACAACCAACGAAAAATAAAGAATACAGTTCTAGAAAGGAGTTGATAAACGGATTTGTTTTCGGAACATACACAAAAACTTTACCCCAGCAGGAAAGTAAAATGAAAGGAAATGTTTAAGAAGGGTATATCACATTCATATAAATATAGTTTTGGTCACCTAGCACAAAACAGCACGACTTTTCCAAGTATCTCATGTGCTTTTCCCTGAAAGTTCTGAAGGGGATATCGGCTTTTCCGGAAGCACAAAACTTGTCGATTCGGTGCCTTCTCACGTCATCAAAGCAGTCCATCTTGGATTCGTAACTCTCCTATAAAGAGGGGGAAATGGTGGAATGAGTAGTTTATGTATTTTTTTATTCGTATTTGGACGCACCAAGTCTGGAGGAAAATGAATAATATCAAAGAGCTATGAATATAGAACATAAACATAAAAGGATTAGTGTGTCAACCTACTTACGGAATTAGGATAGAGATAGTTTTCGTGTTTTAACCCTTTCACAGCGAGGTCTGATTGTAACCCAACTTAAATAATGATCAATCTTGAAAATGTTTGTGCTCTTATAGCAGATAGACGTCTAAATCAGATAAAATTTAAGGCCTTTGGCATGTGTCAGTTCACTGAAATCTGATTGATCTGGTATAAGAACATTTAAATCTTGAAGATCCTGGTGTCATTAGCATTTAAAGGGTTAACACTCCCAATGACAGTGTGAGACAACTGTGCGTGTTAGTATAATGCCGGCATTGAAGTGAGTATTTTGAACTAACTCAAGCAACAACCAAGTGAAGGCTACAGGGGAAGAACGATCAGAGTCACATTTTGCTGTTTTAAGAGCGTTTGCGCTTAGTGGGTTAGTTATATCCAATACTTTCCCCCTCCAAATATTATTTCTAAACAAAATTAGGGTGCAGATATATTTATAGTTTTAAAAAGCTACTACAATAGAATAATACGTGTTTTGAAATTAAAAACAAATTAGGTTTTCTAAAAAAACAACAACAGAAAAGTGTGACTCTGATCGTTTTTCCCTTGTAGCCTTCGAGTAATAATGCACTCTGAAGCTGAGGAAGAGCCGATGGCTGCGGACATGAACCACAATCGTACCTTATGGCAGCAAGCCCTGGCGTCCCTTCGACGAAGTTCTAGCGCCAGTTCCAGACCAAGAAAGTCCTTTCTCTGGATCTCCAGGCCTCTCTCACGGGAAAATTTGCCCTGGGCGATAATCTCGCTGCTTGAACCTTTGTCTAGAACATGGCATAGACTCTCTAGACGTGTCTCACGGGGAATCTGGAGATTTTACACAATATCAAACTTTAATAATCCTTAAAGAGGAAATGATTAATATTACTATAGCTATGTAACATAAAAAAGAGAAAGAAACCAACCCCCCCCCCCCAAAAAAAAACAGACAAAAAAAAAAAACCCTCACAAAAAACCCATCATAATACGAGAAAAATATGTACAATTTGAGGGCAAAGGTTAAAATAAAACGAAAAAAACTTTGAGGATAAATTTGATTCTGTTCAAAATGACAACTGTGCGTTAGTGGGGAAGCCTATCACTGTCACATAGTTATAATACAATTATGAACACATACACCAGCACACAGTGCCCTAAAACTCTCAACAAACACAAACACCAGCACACTTGCATTCAAGCTTCTACTACACCGTTTGGATGTGTACACATTACTAGACACGCTCAAAACGCATGCACAAACCAATAAATACATTGTATAATAAACATGGCAAAAAAACCCGATGTATGTTATCATAGCATGCCCACCTTATGTCGCATTACTAAAAACAGCGGTCAAAATTTTCGCATAATATATGACTTTCACCTTGTGAGGTAAGATAAGACAAGATAAGATATACTTTTATTCATCCAATAACGGAAATTATGAATTTATTATACATTGCACTCTGGTAAATAAATATCAATGATAGAAACAATTAATAAGAATAACAATTAAAGTTTTATCTATGTTCATTCGCGTCACTTCGCTCCAAACCCTAAGCGGATAAATGCAGACGACTCAATTCCTAGAGAAAACTAACATTTAATGTTTTTTTTGGTTGTAAATTCTTATTCGTAAATTTCATCGTTATTTTGTACCAAAAGTTGATTATCTTAGATCGACCATTACTGCATGTTATAATAGAAATAATGACTGTGAATGGGAGAATATTCAACTCGCGGGGCTCAGTGACTGTTTTCTCATCCACGGTCATTGTTTCTATAATATTCTATACATTGGTGGACTGTACTGTAGTTATCATGGAGATTTTTCAGTGTAGTTTTATTATGGTATTGCGACATTGATTTGTTTGTTTTCTGCTGTTGTCTTAAGGGCGTTTGGAATTTTAAATATTTAGGAAAACTTAAAAGGAGAATATGGAATGTGTTTCATTCAATGACATTAGAAGATATTATAGATCTCTGACTTTCTATTCGTGGTGTCTAATGGTGCGTACCGCATATGGGGAGCCCAGCGAGCGAGACACGATCATTCGATTACCTCAAATGCCTGCCATCTTGGCTCCTCATATGCAATAAATTTACTGAAACAATGACCTTAATTGACGCCTTTTTGTGTCTCCTAGGTCAGACCGGAACGTGACTAAACACTAAGGTCTAACTCTTCCCCCCAATGTCTTTTTTGTTTGATGAAATCAGTGCAGCACTCACGTCGATGTGTTGTCTTTGTTGGATACAAACACTCTTTGCAAGCAGTCCGGACTGCACACTCTCATTCTCTGCGTAGAATATTCTGGTCCTGGGCTGGTCTACGACAATCAGAATGCTGGTTTAGGGGAAACAGAAGGAACCAGTTATCATTGGCGTCAGTCTGTCTTAACTTTGGTCTAAAAAAAAACTTAATTCGTACAATCTAAACATGGAATTGTAATCGATTGACAATAATCCCCCTCTCTCTCTTTCTATTTCCTCTATCTCTCTCTCGCTCTTTCTCTCATCCCCCCTCCCAAATAATAATATAAACACACACAAACTACATGCGCACTTTATAGGTCTATGTTGATATCTGCTTATTCTCCTAAGGCACTCTGTCATCACGAAATGATATGGATTTAAAAAAATTCAAATAGCTTCAACGTTTTACGCAAACTGCAGACCACAGTTCCAGATATAACTCTCTCTTGTAATATAGAGTCACGACATGCTGAACCAAGCTCGTTTAGACTTTAGACATGGATAAAGAATAACTGGTCTTATACCGGAAGTGGATACACCCGCAAGATGGTGGCAGCCAGACCAGAGGGTGGAGTCGAGCCATGTGAGTTCTCTGTCTTGTCTGGATGAGCCGAGGACATTGGGCGCCGTCAGCTTCCTGGAGGACGTCCACAAAATCCCTCTGGTCAAACCGGAAGTCTCCCGTGCCGCAGGTTCCGTTGGTGCTCACGGAAAGAGTCACTTCACTAAAACCAACAGAGTTGTCCTCCTCGATTGAGAGTCCGACTGGGGAGGTGATTTACGATCATGTTTAGGGTGAAAAGGATGATGGTATATTGGCGTAATCTACATCTTGGGATTATATAAAAACATAGCCTGTAAATCTCGCTTGTTTGTGCAGTGAATTGTTGTGAAGGAAAACGCTGGTTAAGAAAGAGATAGAAAAGTGAAGGCATTGGAAGAAAGGAGAGACTTTACCTAGCCTTGTGGCGAATGAAAATTTGTGTAAACTTTTTTCACAGCGGAGTCTAATTCTTTCCAGTATGTGCAAAATATTCAAAATTCATGTGATCTTTTATCAGATAAGTCAAATTTCAGTGGACTGACAAAAGCCGGAGGGAGAAGACCTAATGGCTACGAAGCTCAAGTGGGTAGAGCGTCCGTCACGGAACTGGTAGGTCGAGAGTTCGAATCCTGGCCACCTCATACACACGCCTTTAAAAGCCTTTTAGCAGCTGTCCATTCAGGCGTTTTTGGAACTGGTTGGCCCGGTGTCAGTATACTGTGACTTAGTGAAATATTCGAGTGAGCTCTCCGTTTATTTCTGTGTGGCAGCATGTTAACTTAGTCTAAGAGCTCCGCCCTTAATAAGACCTAAATTAATGATTTTTTCAAAAACAGGACATTAAATAGGAAACAAGCCGCCAAACAAAGCGAACATAATTCCTGGTTTTGAACCGAACATAATTTAAGTCAACATTCAACTATTCATAACCTGTAGCCCTGAATTCAGACACTTACTTTTGTAAGCCTGCTTTTTGTCTTGGACATTCTGACTGGTGGGCGTGACATGCAATTCAAACAACGGTGCTTTTGATTGGCTGTTTACTTGATTGATGCCCCTGGGTTTTGTGGGCGGGGCAACCGCATTCCTGCACTCAGTTCTAGCAGATAGGGCATCTGTTTACAGGGAGAAAGACAAGGGTGATCTCGTTTGAACATTTTAAAATAAAATCAAAAAAAAAACAACACCCCCATAAAAAAAACCCACCCAACCCCCCCCCCCCACCACAAAAATAAAAAAAAAAAAAAAAAAAAAAAGGAAATACAAAAAAAAAAAAAAACCCCATAAAGGAACAGTTATATTATACAACGGGCTTAAAAACGAGACGCTTGCAAAATAAGGGAGGTAACAACTAAAAATGATTTGTTATAATTACCTTGTAAAAAAAGTGCAAGGAAAATGATGAATTGCATCCCTTGAATCGCCATCCTTTTGATGTCAGCAAATTTTGTCGATGGGTTTTACTGGAAAGAACAGAACATTTTTTGTGTTCCAAACATTGAAAAAAACAACACTAATTGACAGACTGAAACCAATAGGATATTTCTACTGAACATGCACCCTGAATTATGTTTTAATATTTAATGTTTGAGGAGGGAGAATAGAGTTAATGTGAGTGTGTGAGAGAGAAAGAGAGAGGTAGATAGACTGATAGAGAGAGAGAGAGAGAGCGACTGCTATGACTACAACTATTACTACAACTACGACTACTGCTACCACTACCACCACCACCACCACTACTACTTTTACTGCTGCTGCTACTACTACTACTACTACTACTACTATTACTACTATCACAACTATTACCACTACTACTACTATTACTACCACTACAACTAACTGCTGCTTCCACTAGTACAACAACTACTCTAACTGTTACAACTACAACAACCACCACCACTAATACTACCAGTGGAACACCACCATCACCACCACAACAACAACAATTAATACTACTACTACTACTACTATTACTACTACTACTACTATTACTACTACTACTACTACCACCACCACTACTACTACTACTTCTACCACTACTAATACTACTATCACCACTACTACTACCACCACCACCACTACTACTACTACCACTACTACTACTACCACTACCACCACTACTACTACCAATATTAATACTACTACTACTACCACCACCACTACTACTACTACTACCAATACTACTACTACTACAACTACTACTATCACTACTACTACCAATACTAATACTACTACTACTACCACCACTACTACTACTACTATCACCACCACCACCACCATCACCACCACCACTACTACTACCGCTACAACTACTACTACTACTACAACTACTACTATCACCACTCACCTCGACAATTGCAGAGTTGCAGAGAAGACTCTGGGTTCGAGTCTCCGAAATCTCTGCAGAACTGGTGCTGTTTCTCAGCCGTCTTCGCCTCCAAACCACACCGAGTGTCTTACCGCAGCCACCCTTATATAGTCCCAGAATGAAGCCAGACTGTAAACCCTTTCACTGCTAAGAACACAAACATCTTCAAGATTTGCATGTTCTTATACCTGATAAATCATATTTCAGTGAACTGACATGAAATTCATGCTTTTGGCATATTATGTCAGTTCACTGAAATTAGATTTATCTGGTATAAGAATACGTATATTTTCGAGATTTTGCATAATATTCATTTTCGTTAGAATGAGACCTCGTGTTGAAAGGGTTAAGTCGTGTTAGCACTAGAGCGCCGCCTCATGGGTGGAGGGACCAGCCAACCGTGACGTGTCTGACCCTAAAGGTCATGCTATCTCTTACAACAAAAATCCGAGGTTTTATGGGTAAATTGAGCATTATCATTATCAAAGGTCGTGCTCGATATATCATTAAGGTAAAATGATTGAGAAAGTAGCATTATACTATCATATCATATCATATCATGTCATAATAATATGTTCAGAGAGCATAATAAGATATCATAAGCCTGAAGCCTTTAAAAACCCATCATATAACAAAGCTAGATAGCGTTATGTGGATTAATGGACGCCATTACAACATTGTACTCTTGTAAATCGTAAATAGCAGCGTAGTAACTTTGTCAGGAGATGTGATTGTTCAAATCAATAGAGCTCGTCTTGTCATTGTTGAATTGCGAGTCATAAAGTAAATAAAAGTGTCAACAGTATTCATGCATAATTAACGAGCCTTGTTTTTTAATATTTTTTATTGATAGTAATATCGTGAGAAAATATGCTTTAATCTGCAAGGATTGCCTGTAAACTTTTTGAATACATCGGAGTCACCTCACCCTGAATATATTATATCAACATCAATATAAAATATCGAATTCTTATATCGATAATCGTCTTCTGACGGTAAACATGTCCCCGACGAGACGACCTTTAATGAGGTCAGGAAGGATTTCCTCCCAGTCTTCACCTGCTCCTCCCCCCCACCCCCCCACCCCTCAGTCATCACCTGAGCCCTGCCCGCCCCTCACCCAGCCCCCCCCCCCCACCCACCCACAGGCGTTGCACACATGACAGGCATCAGTGACGTGTCTGGCTCCATGAATGCCGGGTGGGCTGTCACTCATGGCACTCAGTCTGACTGTAGAAGTAGAAGTAGTAGTAGTAGTAGTGGTAGTAGTAGTAGTGGTAGTCTTCGTCCTCGCTGCCTGGCCTTGTCGCCGGGATTTGAAAGTAATCACGCTGCTTGCATTGTGTTCAACGGGAAATTCCGGTATACCTTGGAGATCCGTTCTACGCATTTCGTTATTCGTAGCTATCAGAATGAGACATTTGTTGAGATAGTCGTGTACGACTCCACGTTTTCTGTTCTCTGTCTGGCAGGACGCTGCTTACTGGAAGGCTGCAGGGGTAGAACGATCAGTCACACTTTTCTTGTGTGAGGAAACCAACTTTTTAATTTGGAATTAATGTATCGAGTTCTTTATCCTCCATGACAAGAAACTGTCAAAACTTTTCATCATTCCAGAAACACGTCAAGACTGAACTTTTATCACTCTGTTTATCTATAGCATCTCCTCAATTTCGACCAGCTCACATTGTTATTGATATAGATATTCATATTTTCCTTCCTTTTCCTATCTATCTTAAACATTAGTAGAATTCAGTTAATTAATGATAATCAGTGAAAGAATGCGTGGATGAGTGAATGATGAAAATTGCATTGTAAAGCGCCTCTGAGCATCAGGGGTGGAAATTGGCGATATAAGTAATTTTTACATTTATGTTTACATTTACATCAAGGACTACTTGACAGTAGTCCTTGATTTACATTTGATTTTCAAAAGACTAATTCTTCCATCATTGCGGTAGTTTTGAAATTCATGCCTTTGGCATATTATGTCAGTTCACTGAAATCTGATTTATCTGATATAAGAACAGGCAAATCTTGAAGATTTTCTGTGTTCTTAGCATTGAAAGGGTTAACAGTGTCGTCACCGATGCTCCGTTGTGAAATGGTCTGGTTGGTTAACTAGGTCACGTGTGTGAGTTTCGTAAGCCTGTAATTGTAAGTGTAAGGTTCTTGGTTGAGGGGTTTGGATCAAGGTTGATAAAATAAACGCCAGGTAGTCACTGCGGGGAATCAAACACACACTTTCCAGCCAGAAGTTAAAAGGCTTAGCGACTTGATGACTTTTTTCATCGTCCATTTCGGAAAGGGTATTTTAACTTCATTTGGGATATAATCACTGGATAGAGAAGAAGAAGAAGACGAAGAAGAAAAGGAAGAAGAAGAAGAAGTAGAAGAAGAAGAAGAAGAAGAAGAAGAAGACGAAGAAGAAAAGGAAGAAGAAGAAGTAGTAGAAGAAGAAGAAGAAGAAGAAAAAGAAGAAGAAGAAAAATAGAAGAAGAAGAAGAAGAAGAAAAAGAAGAAGAAGAAGAAGAAAAAGAAGAAGAAGAAAAAGAAGAAAAAGAAGAAGAAGAAGAAGGAGAAGAAGAAGAAGAAGAAGAAGAAAAAGAAGAAGAACAAAAACAAGAAGAAGAAAATGAAAAAAAATAAGAAGAAATAGAAGACAAAGAAGAAGAAGAACAAGAACAAGAAGAAAAAAAAGGAAGAAGAAGAAGAAGAAGAAGAAGAAGAAGGTACATTTGCCAAACATTGATGCAGTTTGTATGATTGTAGCTACTTGGCTAATCAGGAACCAGCTATTTCAATTGTCCATCGTGGAGAATTTTAAGGAGTTCATTCTGCAAGCTCAGCTTTTTAATTTTTTTTATCTCCCCTGCATTTCCACAGCGGTGGATTGATGACACGTCATATTTATACCTCGTACAGTAAGAGCAAATCAATGACTCCGTCCTGTTCTTTCAATCTCTGTTTCTTTTCTAAAATCATACTTTTGGATCCCTTTATCAATTTGTGCGTATGGGATGGTTTTGTTTGTTTGTTGCTGTTTATTTGTTTTTGGGTGGGGGGGGGGGGCGTGGAGGGGGATAGGGGGAGGGGTAGGGTTTGTAATCCAGCGGCGAGATTGTTTTCGAACCAGACAGTGCATAAAGTGTAAATTATCTCAGCTGACTGTCTCATTTTTAGCGCCGACTTCCCATTTAAAAAAAAAAGAGAAAAGAACAGAAGCTTCTAATTCATACTGTTTTCGTCTTATGATTAATTCATAATTTGAAACCCACAGACAGCCGTAAATTATTCCCCAAAAGCCATACATGCGCGAGGGTGGGGGGTGGGGGGGGGGGGGGGAGAGATTTTGGATTATGAGAGGTAAAACCATGCATATCATTGTGCTAAGACTAAGACGCCCCCCCCCCTCCCATGACAGGATATGGCATAAAAAGCCGCATAGATTGTACCCAGGGAGGGACACGCGTGCTTCATTTCCTGTTTTCGTGGCTGTCCTTGGTGGTTTTAGATCATGTCACAAAGACATTTCTTCAGAGATGAAAACAGGTCGATTCTTAGACATTGAAATAACGGGTTTGTGAAGGTTGGTATGGCAAGATCTTGAAAGTCACCCGAAACATTTAGGCATACTATCATACAATACAGCTCCTTGAAAGTTTGAATTCTGAAACTGCGGGTATTGGGCAGGGCAATCAGTCCCCATCAATTTTATCTTCAGTTTCAAACCTTTCGTTTGGCCGTCGTCCATCAAAGCTACATTAAGAGATTAAATTTAGACTGCTACTCAACCCTCCCATTTCGCATCTCTGCAAAACAGGCTAAAATATAGCAATAACTGGAACACAAGAAACGGTCTATAGTTGCGATAGTACGTTCCATGATTGGGCGAGGGATTGGGAGGCATATGTAAAATGTAAATGTAAAAATTACTTATATAGCGCCAATTTCCATACCTGATGCTCAGAGGCGCTTTACAATACAATTTCTTCATTCACTCATCCACGCATCCATTCACTGATTTCACTGAAT
>JAUEKZ010198156.1:0-11538 GCA_031471865.1 Melibe leonina | reverse complement strand
AAGGACGCAAAACATCCTCAAGATTTGCCTTTATGTGTACAAGATAAATCAGATTTCCGTGGACTGACATATGTCAGGCTTTTGGCATAATATGTCAGTTCACTGAAATCTGATTTACCTGGTTGAAGAACACGTTAGGTTAGAATCAGACCCTGCTGTGAAAGGGTTAAATAAATCGAGATAACACATCCATCAGACAACATTTCTTCAGCCAGCGTATGAATCATTTTTGGAACACCTTTGCGGAAGCTTCAGCGCTCGAAACTTTGAAGAATTGCTTGGACAGCCTTTTAGCAAAATAAAATGTTCAGTGTAATTGTGCCCGCCGTGAAAGTAGAGAGGAAATAATATTCATAACTGGACACCCAATGCCGAAGTTGCTGGAATGACTCTATTATACTAATACCTAAAAATATTATTTAAATAAATTGAAAACAAAACGTGCGGTTATTTTCTTTTTAATCAAACGAACGATAAAAATGACAGTTTTCATACAGCAAAATAATAACATTTTCCTAAAAAGAAAATCAAATGCGGTTTCTCACAATTTGTTTTTAGTTCTTGTTTTATTTCTAACGAACAGACAATGATAAAAAAATGCAGTGAAAGTAAGTTGGGGTCACGAATTCAAGAAATTAAAAAGAACAACATAATCAAGATAATAAATTCATATTTTCTTCAAAGGTGTGAACAAATATGTTTTCAGTCAGCGTTGGTGTATGAATAGGAATTGTATATTATGTCACACAACGCATTTCTTTGTGGTCGTTGGCTAAATGCTACATTTTCAGTCCTAGTAAACACTTGGCGTATCTGTAGAGTGTTGGCGCCACAGTCTCGCACGTCAGACTTCGCCGGCAGAACAGATTGGTTTCCTTGCACTTTTTCCTTAGAGCCGCTAGAACGTCTCTGTTGCGCTCAAATTTCTGGAAAACTGTCCAGTCTTTCACAATCCTGACAGGAAAGAAGCGTGAAAGAAAGCGGAAGGAGAGAGATTAGACCTGTTCGCGTGGGTGGTTGACTGGCGTCCCTACTCTTCTTTCTTCTCTACTGGCTTTACCTGTAATCTTAAAGTTTTCCTGAACTCTCTCCAACTCTCCTTTAATTTGATACCTAAGCACTCGCTATCTAGAAAAACGGAGTACCTTTGTCTTGGTCTCACTATACCAGAATACATTATGTGGAAGGTAGCCATCATGTTTTTTGTGTGTCTTTTACTCATTTGTGCTTGTGAGATATTTTTTTGTCACCTCTTTTGAAAGATGATATTGCTTTGCATTGAAAATCCTCTAGGATCAAAGTCTGGCTGCTCTTTTAACCGGCCGATCATCTTACTTCCCTCAAGGCGATGATATGACCTTAGCAAGCGCCATACAACTGATTAATAAACAATAGACAATACCTTTTGGTGAGACCTTGAAATGACTCCGGGCTAAGATCCGCAGCATTGTATTCTTCTGTGAAAGAATAGTGCTTTTTGACTGTCACCGAGCCTTCGTCTGCAGAGTAAATAATGAATAACTAATGAGCCTGCAAGATAACCGTTTTAGAGGCTTCAAAATGAAGACAAAGGACTATATATGTCTTTTGGGGAAAATGTTAATTTTTATCGCATTAGAGATAAGACTAACGGTGAAATACACAGCCCCAAAGACATCTTGGTTATTTTTCAAACTGCAAAAAAATCCAACGCCCTACAGTGTCAAGCAGCTCAAATTTTGCGATTTCAAGAAGATGAAGCAGATGAGGTTCACCACAATAGGGCCTGACAAGAAAGCTGGTGATACAACTGTGATACACCTTTTTGCTTTTCATTACTCTCCTTCGGGAGAAACCCGCTATCACTATCAGTTGTTTCACAAACAGCAAGAAGAACAAGAATGGTGTGTTTCACAGTCGGACTGACATATTTTGTTAGTGCGACTGCGAATACGATTGTTTTGAGAACGAAAAATAACTGTTGGGTCAAATTAGCCGGTACAATATTAAGCAAAACCACCGACAAATCGATTGGGTTTTTGTTTTTGTTTTTTCTTTTGACGCTTTCACAGCGAGCTCTGATTCTGACCTAACTGAAAAATGTAAAATCTCAAAAATGTACGTGTTCTTATACCAGATAAATCAGATTTCAGTGAACTGAGATTTGATTTATCTAGTATGAGAACAGGCAAATCTTGAAGATTTTGGCGTCTCTAGCATTGAATGGATTAATTTTTAGATAATAAATCAGATGATGTTATTTGTTCCACATTTGCACAAGTCAAATAGAATTGAGACACAACTGCCCAAGTCCTTGCCTAAGTCATTTTCTTTTATTCCACTCTTTCCATTTCTATTTCTACGTTCGATTATTGTTTTTATTATCGTTATGAATATTATTATCGTAATAATGATAATCATCACCACGTGTGCAATATAGATTTAATTTATGTCTAATTGTCATTGTCGTCATTATCATCATGATCACACTCTGCCTTACCATTTGCTGCCTTTAAGTCTACGTAAAGCTGGTCATAATCCAAGGGTTTGAACGTGGAAGCATCCAGTTTAAAGACCCGGTAGGAAGGGTTGGTTCCCATGTTTAAGAAAACATAGGGTGTGACCGACGGTGCCGCTAGGAATGCCCCAGTCACTCGACTTCTGTCCGAGGGATCTGTGCTCTGATCAAAGAAAGAAATACGATCTGGATTAATGAACATAGCATAAAAAATGAAACCAAAAAAAAAAAAGAACAACGCAACGACTCAACAGGCAGTGGAATCGATGGATTAGGGGTTCGATTTCCGGTCGCGCCTTAGCAACGTTATTACATTGGAATTCTGAATTTAAGCAAAACTGCTTGGACTCTGCCCAGTGTAAGTATATTGCGACTAGATCTTTGCTTCGATTGAGTTGTTTATGTATCTCTCGGTGGCAGGACTGTGATTCATCCAGCCAGATACTCCTTTCTTGATACGATAAAAATGTGTTAGTAGAGGCGTTAAAGAGTCGACAACTGATGACCCAATTAAAGTTTGCATTTGTCTCATCCCATATCACATTTATTCAAAATGTCAACAACTGATGAACCAATTAAAGTTTGCATTTGTCTCATCCCATATCACATTTATTCAAAATGTCAACAACTGATGAACCAATTAAAGTTTGCATTTGTCTCATCTCATATCACATTTATTCGAAATGTCAACAACTGATGAATCAATTAAAGTTTGCATTTGTCTCATCTCATATCACATTTATTCGAAATGTCAACAACTGATGAACCAATTAAAGTTTGCATTTGTCTCATCTCATATCACATTTATTCAAAATGTCAACAACTGATGAATCAATTAAAGTTTGCATTTGTCTCATCTCATATCACATCTATTCGAAATGTCAACAACTGATGAATCAATTAAAGTTTGCATTTGTCTCATCTCATATCACATTTATTCAAAATGTCAGAGCAGGAGAGCGAGCTGTTTGACGTGAGGGGCCAACAGGGTAAGAGTAACGACAATATTTACATCTCCTAGCCGTGTGGGCAGTGGGGCCGGAGAGGTCTAAGACACTGCGGCTTTTACCACTCTCGGATTGCCTGAATTCAGGATTCTGCTCGGCCAAAGAGATTGGGCTATGTAGTCGTGTCGGCCAAACAATGTACAATGACCAAAGACATTAGAAAGGTTAGACCTTAGTGTTTGGCCAGGTGCCGGTCCGACCTCGGAGACACAAAATGGAGTCAATTAAAGTCATTATTTACATACATTAATTGCATATCAGTAGCCAAGATGTCCGACATCCGAGGTAATTGAATGATCGTGTCTCGTTTGCTTGACTCCCCATATACTATATACAGCATTAGACACTGCGAACATTTTCTTTTCCATCTTCATCATCGATCACATCATCACGACAAACATTAGTTGATGAATTATTGTATTATTTATATTATGAGTACTATCAAAATTATCCTTACTGTTTGTATGCTTTAGTAGTGATAACATTAATTACCATTTAATCATAGTAGTAATAACGTTTTATAGCTTGTTTTATTGTTGTTTCCTGTTCTACTACTAAGACTTCTACTATTTCAATTTAAACACATGCAAATCTCACACGGCGCCATGAAAATTAATTTGTTTAGTCAATCACACAAAACAAGACACCTATATTTTATATCAAACCGTCAAACCAGATAAGATATTACTTACCAACTTAGATTTATACAATAATTTCTTTGAATTCGAAGCGAATATGACTGCACTAGATTGAACCCAATAAGGTGACAATATGTTATTGATATAAATCCGACTAGACACCATCTTGGATTTTTACTGGGGAATCATTAGCGGCATGGGTTTGTCTAATATGATATCAATTACTTCATCGAGAGTGGCTTTTGAGATCTATGCACTACGCTTAATAAAATATAGCAGATAAACCAGTTCTTAGTGAACTGACATATGCCAAAAGCCTGAATATATCAGATCACTGAAATCTGGTCTATCCACTATAAGAACAGCACATCCCGCAGAAGTTCATGTATCTATTTGTCAGTTTTAATTAAATGGGTTGGGAAAAATTGAAAGTAATCGCATTGTTTTTGGATAGCGTTTTTGAGGAACAGCATCATATCAAATTGTTAATTTAATCACCGTTATCAACATTCCAAGTTATATAATCATTATGGTATATATCGTATATTATTCGTATCATTATCATCACCATTATCAACGCTAAGAACTTCATTACGCCGATGATATACAATACAAACAAAAACGGATTGTGCAAGAGGCAGTTGTAACGGTGTAAATGGTTGTTGATGTTGTGGTAGAAGTAGTAGCGTATGCATGTGCATGTGTCATCAATTTTTCTGGCAAACCTGTTTAAGGATCGCTGGTCAAAAATTTCAGCACACCAGGATGTATTGAAATTCATAGCACAATAAAGCCATTTAATCTGTAGTAGTGTAAGTATGTAGACAGACACTTAACAAAAGAGCATATTAAATCTTACCAAGATACAGTAGATGATTGAATAGAATTTTAAATTTACATGTTACTCAGCGATCTGTAACTCTAGATTGGTTGGAACAAGGATCTTATTTCAACTTATACATTATGCAAACGATGCCCAAATCATCTCACTCATCTTCGGTCGGTGGTCAAGTATCCAGAGCTAGAGTTGGGTTACATAGGCTTTAAAATAGGATACTATAACTGTAACTTTAAAAAATGGGCCAACAAATCAATTACAGAAAAAAATTGCCAAAATGACTTTGGTAATACAATTTTGGAAGATATTGTATCTATGTGTTTTTTTATTTGGCCTCTCTATCTTTATTTTGTAACCTTTCTAACTCTAGATTTACGCTCAGGATAGATGTCTCGGCCTGAAATAAATGATATTGAAAGATTGCCGGCTATTTCATGTTGTGACAGAGCTTACCAAAGTGAATGTATCGACGTGCTCATGACCAAACAGCATCAGAATGATGGTATCCTTAAAATCAGCAACCATAGATTCCATTGACTTCGTGTAGAATCTGTGGGCGTTTAAGTGGTTCGGTTTTAGATGACTCAGCAAGATGACCTGGCAAGGAAAAAACAATACAATGTATGATAGAGACATATTTTTTAAAGAGTGAATCTATGCTGGTTATGAATATTTATGACTGTAAAGGTTGAGCGCAATGACCTAAACTGTTTTAAAAGTCAAAAGTCAGGATTTTAATGTTTTGAGACAGTTAAAATGTAAGGCAATTGCAATTTCTCGAAACACTATGTGGCATCTCAAAGTACCGCATAATCATGTTCATAGACATGTTCCCATTTTGGACAGTAATATGTTTCCTGACAAGGTATTACAAGTGTTATGGAAGCTAAGAGTATGAGATGAAAGCTTTGAACAAGCCACAAACGAAAAAGAGCTTTATCATCATGATATTGTAGGATGTTTCATGATATGGCCATGTTTCTAAACAGCTAAGCAATTCGTGATATCTTGATGGGTCTAAAGCTTGACTCAAATCTACTTATTTCTCAAAATTGAAAATCATTTTATAAAGGTTAAGTGAAATATCATTCCATACTTTTTAAAGTTACAAAAAACAAGCTTGGTCTGCAAATGTCAAATAGCTATAACAATTTATATTTTCTATCAGGTTTGAAACACGGTAACAAGTGGGCGGACGAAAAAAAATGGCAAGGGTTGGGATTATTTTGGGGAGTTTTTCTTATGGTCGTGGTGGTGTTTTTTTGGTTGTTGTTTTTCTCTGTTTTGCTTTTTTTGTGTATATCATAACAAATATTATCAGCGTGCTCTTATCATAAATTCCCTCTACCCATCACGCTCTCCCTCTTGTATATTGATGGTTAGGTCAAAAACAAGTCTTGCCACTTTGAACTTTCAAGTAATCAGTGCACCAAGAAAGATGTGGATTGCAACTCTAGAAGCACTGAACTAAAATGGAGCTGTAGTAATCATATTGTGACCTTACCCACGAGCCAAGAAATCTAAAGTGTTTGGGGTTTAAGTTGCTCTTTCATGCTGGATTTAACAAGATGGTGAACTATCATACGGACCAAATGAATTTCTATCTTTTGTAACATTGATTATTTTTAATGCAAAACTTCTATCTTCCAATATAACCCGCATAGGGTTGTTCTTTTTCTCATATTTGGAATATGAACACGTAACAACATTTTATGTTGTTGTATAAAATTGTCAAGATTGTTTTATTATTTTATTACTTCTTGGAGTGAAACAATAATATCTAAATGATGTCAATCGGAGATGAGGATTTAAATACACTACGTTTTAAAAACAGGGAGCTGATTTTAACAAACGATTTCGTAAGGGAGGAAAGGTTCTTACTTTTTTTTCTTTTCTTTTTTTTTTTGAGGGGGGCGGGGTTGTTTTTTGGGTTTTTTTTTTTTAAAACCATTACGAACAGCTGTATGGTAGATAGTTTAACATTGTCACAATTTAGTCTCGTATATATCTGACACTCATTCTTTTGGCATATGTCAGTATACTGAAATCTGATTTATCGAAAAAAGCAAATGGAAGTTTGAAGATTTTGCCTGCTTTGTTTTTTTTTTAGAAACGGCTGTAAAAGGGTTAAAATACATAGCGGTTCTAGATGATTGTCCCGCACCTACAAGCACAGACTCCTGCAGTCCAATTCTTGGAGAGAAGAAAAATGTTAAAAGAGCTGCAAAAGAAACTCTGTGGTAGATAAACACAACGACTGATCGTGCTCAAAGGAGACACAGTATGGCATTGACATAGTAATAAGTCCTTTAGAACCTTATGGCCCATGGACATGGAGCTTATCCCGGTTTTTGTAGCGTGAAGCGGACAAATGATAATGGTTGTCTCTCTCTCTCTGGATAGGACGCTGGTCTATCGCAGATTATTTTCCCCAACCCAAATTGCAGATTGGTACCCATTTTACACCTGGGAGGGGTAAGACAAATGGGTTAAATTTCCTTGCCCAAGGAAAAACCGAAGTGCCACTGGTAGAAATCGAACCCTTTGTGCTGCGTCGCTACCAGTTTGGCCACTGCGTCTGCATTGACATAGGCCAGTGTAGAAATAAGAGTATACCGCATATAAGCTTTTAATCAAATATTTTTTGGGCATGCAACAACCATCACACAGTCCTTGACAATTAACTGCCCGAGGCCAAAACTTAGTGAAACTAATACTTGAACGTCTTGAAGCTGGAGGACTAGTTTAATGCATGGTTTAACAGCTTATGATACTTAGAGGTGTAGCCATGCGTTACTGTTATTAGTTGGGAAAAAGCCAGTAGATCACATGGGTGACAGGTCTACGATACCTCATTCATTTTACTTAGTTTTGCTGTCAAAATAGAGGTTTTTTTCATGTTTATTTAAAAAAAAATTAAACTTTCCAACAAAAAAAAATATATTATGAGAATTTTTCTGTGTTAAATCTCTAAAGTTTACTATGCGCTTTAACAGCAACAATACTCATTTCAGCAGAATCAGCCAGTAGGTTTGAAGAAGAAAACTTTATTCTATTTCTACAATACAAACCTTTTCTGAATTTGCTTTGGCGTCGGATAGAGTCTTGAACATAAATTCCTCTTGTTTTTTTCTCGTTCCATCGAAGGCAGACAGGAAAGACACTGGATTGAGGGTGTAACTGTGAAACAATTGGTTCAAAAGCATTTTCTCAACAACTAGCTAATGATACTTTTTCTCATGAATTCACTTTATTAATATTCCTACAAAGAACGTTTTCAAAAATAGATATTGCTTCAGGCAGCCATAAGCACCCTAATGGAATTCATTTTATCTATGAAAAATTGAAAATTGTATTGGTAGTCGAGCGTCATCTTTTCTTCCATGTTGTTTTGACATTTTATGAATTCCTTATCGACATTTCTTCAAACGAAAAAGGAAAACTTGGCATTATCCAAGCCACCAGTGACAATGAAAACAAAGCATTTAAGAAAATCATCACCTGCTTAATCTGCATATCTGTTCAATGGTGGGCTCCATTCAGAAGCGTTTGTCGCATACAGAGGTTATTGATGTTTTTCTTTTCTTTCTTATTTTACCTGGAGTTAGCCCACCAATAACGTATAGGGTGAAAAAAAAGCAGCAAAGTTGAAAAACTTTGACTGATTAATTTATGAGGGGGGGGGGGGCAAAATAGAAATTTATTACTTACATATACCATTCTCTCTCTCTCTCTCTCTTTCTCTCTTTCTCTCTCTCCCTCCCTCTCCCTCTCTGTCTCTCTCTCTCTTTGTATCTATATGTGTGTGTGTGTGTGTGTGTGTGTGTGTATGTGTTAAACTAAACTATCTATAATCATGAAAATGTGTTATCTTAAAAATATGATGCAGAAAGATAATTATATGTTACGATATCATAGTTAAGGGTCTTTATTAGACCTGCGTTTCAAACGTTACAGCTTTAGAATGCAGTTTCTTAGACTAATGAAAACCTAGCGGACCCCATAGTGCGGTGTGGCACCTATCAGTCAGTTTGTTTATTCCTTTATGGCTGCCTTGTGCCCGATAAATACTGAGGAACAACTCGGTATAACACGTTGTCGTTTGAGGAGGAACAGAAAGAATAACTATGTAGTGCAAATACCTTAACCCTTTCACAGCAAGCCCTCATTCTAACATAACTGAAATATGCAAATAATCTTGAAAATGAACTTGCATCTCTACTAGATAATCATATTTTAGTGAACTGAAATTCAAGCTTTTGGCATATGTCAGTTCATTCAGTTTTGATTATCTTGTAGTATAAGAACAGGCAAATCTTGAAGATTTTGGTGTCCACCTAATGTGCTCAAGGCACTTTACTAGGGGTCCCTGATCGACAGCGATATTCAACATACAGGACAAGACATGTTGCGCTTGTTTATGTATTCGGAATGGGACAATACTATTTGTGGACAGGTATTCATTTTACACATGTATAACACTCTTATTGTTACGATATCCTTTATTTCATTTAGGCAATGAATCATGTTGATATTTTTTTTGTTATCGAATATGTTTGCATATTCAAATCAAGAGGATTGTATACAAATATAATGTTAAGGTACTCAGTGACTTACTAAACCTAACTGAACCTAAATGATGGATGATTTGGTGGAAAGGTAAACGGACATTTCTATAATCCTTGTACTCGTATGACGACCGTGTATACTGGCTACACTAATTGAGAAAACATCTTTATTTTGCTTTTAAAATCTTGTTATTTCACGGTGACGACAGCGTTTGGTCTCTAGCACTGGATATACTGGTGCGAAAGTTAAAAAAAAACCCAAAAACCCATACAGCAAGGCACAACTAAATAACGCTGTTAAATACCAAACTTTATGGACTGTTAACATAACTGTTGTTTTTACATGATTTTGTAATGTGTCCACCCCCCATGTTTTAGACTATATCCGCCACTGAGTATTTGTATATATCTACTTACCCTGTCAGAGAGTTGACTGACAGAATCCTCAGGCCTGGTTGGACCAGAGTGGTATAGAAACCGTTGGTCTGGATATTGTTACGCTGCTCATCACTCACATCAAAAAGTTCGCTCCACTGCTCTGCCATTTTGTTCAATATGATCTGAGAGAAATGAAAGCTTTGAGCTGGTTGGGTCGATCGCACCTGGCCTTATTAACCTGTTTAACTAGGTCGTCTTGTGGCCGGCGCTCTCTAAGTGAGATGACGCGCTGTCACTGAGAGAGTATCAGCAAACTGGATTGATTTCCGTTATTATTCAACAATATAAACTATATTAACCCTTTCACTGCTAAAGACACCAATATTTTTTTTAAATGCCTGTTCTTATATCAGTTCACTGAAATATCCCAAAAGCCTGATAATCAGGCTTTTAGCATATGTCAGTTCACTGAAATCTGATTTGTCTGGTATAAGAACTCGTACAATTTCAAGATGTTGCATATTTCAGCTCGGGTAGAATCAGAACTCGTTGTGAAAGGGTTAATATGATAGACGTAGACTTAAAGAATGGTATGAAGACGACAATATTATGCTCAAGGACATTGCATTGTTTGCTCTGTTGATTGTGAGATTTTTATATTTTGACATCGCTCCTTGTCACAGTTAACCATCTCCATCTAAAGTTTTGTTTAATGTACCTATTACATGGACATCCATATTTTTAGATTTCTGTGTTCATATACTAGATAAATCACATTCTAATTACTTGATATCTGTGAGGAATTTGCGGGTTTTTTTCAGATGAGTTAGTATCAAACCCCGCTGTAAAAATTATAGCAGACGATATCAAATAAATTAAATGCATCGTTTCATCCATAACAGATATTAGAGACGTCCTAAAAAATATGTGCGTTGAGGCTTTCCCTTATAAGTATGCACGTTTATGGCAACATTTGCTCGAAAGGGATGTTTCTGATATTCATATCAAGAATCCATAAAAAGCGTAAAGTATTTCTCATTAAAAATGTTATAGATAGTCGCCTTACAGTTCAAACACAATGTTCAAGGTTGAAAAGAGTAGATTACATTTGAAATATGATATCGAGTTGAGACCTACCTTTGTGTTTTTTCCTCTGGACAAGTACACGTTCTCGGGGAAGACGTCTAAAGAGAACATCAATAGAAGGCATCAGACCTCGAGACATGTACTTATACAAAATATATATTACTACCTCTTCTTCTGCCCCCACCCCACCCCTTTTTTTCTTTTTCTTGGCATTTTGTACTAAACCATGAAACTTCTAACCTTAAAAAAAATCAGTTTGATTTAACTAGGTCTAAAAGTTGAAAAACGACAGGAAAGCATTAAAAACTGATAAAAGATGTTACTTTCAGGTCATAAAAAAGTAAAGGATATTTCTGAAACCAATACCAGCAAAATTGTTAAGTTCATTATGAAATTATTCCTTTTCTTTTGAGAGATGCTATATCTTTTAAATATCGTCTACCTCGCTCTTGAACGGGGGGGGGGGGGGGGGGGGGGGGGGGGGGGGGGGGGGGGGGGGGGGGGGGGGGGGGGGGGGGGGGGGGGG
>JAUEKZ010198145.1:0-11543 GCA_031471865.1 Melibe leonina | reverse complement strand
CCCCCCCCCCAAAAAAAAAAAACCAAACCAAAAAAAAACAACAACCAAAAACAACAACATCAACAGAAAAACCCCGCCATTCCAGCAGTAACTAGCACAGGGGATGCTTGGACTGGCTTTATTCATCATTCTAAGATGAAAGCCGCCCATGGCGTCCAATCGAGCAATGGGAGGTAAGCCTTCATTCTGCCCAAGGAGGTTTTCTCTGTGCCAAACATAGGAACGTAAAAAGTTAATTTGATCGTCTCGTCTGGTTGATGTTCTCACAACTCGGGCAAAATGAAGAATGCCTGGACATTAAAACATCACAAAAATGCTCTAAATATGATTCTGTAACTCTTAAAACCGGAAAGATACCTCTCAATTATATATAATATAAACATAAAATAAATGGTGATTTGCGGACAATGAATTACATCATGATGAAGCTGTGTAAGGTCTCAACGTTAATTCGAAAATCGTGTCTTACCAATTTGTGTGTCTAACGTACTGACTAACACCCAAGTTGTTCTACGGTCAAGTACATCCTACATATTATCTAGTTAGACGGCTCCCTGTTGGAGGAATGGCTTAGGTGAATCAATGCTTGCCTTGTTTACCACAGGTATGAAGGCGAGGGTAACTTCTGCCACCTGCTGCTGAAAGGATTGCCTAATGACTCGTGCACAAGCCATGCATAGCAAGTAAATGAACAGGGCAAGAATTAGAGATAATAATATAATGATTAACAATATAAAATAGCAAGAACACCACTACCAAAGTGACCTTTCAACGACCTGCCAAATCGTCTTCACGACACTAGGTTTACTATGTTGTCAATTAGAGAGAGAGTGTGTGTGGGTGGTCATACCGTGCCACCGACACTCTGCCTCGAACGAGTCATTCTAAAACATCCGGTATCACTCTCTGGCGTTTGACCTCACTAACACAAATAGGGAAGCTGTATTGAATCTGATGTCTATGAATCTGGTCCAATAACAACTTTATTTTTTTTGGACAATAAAAAGAATATTACATTTTCACATTTTTACACCCCTTATTTGACCTCTGTCATTGAATTTGGATAAGAATTTGATATGGCTCATTAGAAGGAGCGAGACCACGTTCCGAAATGCCGTCAAATACAATCGGTTAATCCCCTGCTTGGTTTTGATTTAACCCTTTCACTGCTAAGGACACAAACATTTTCAAAAATTGCCTATTCTTTATTCCAGATAAATCAGATTTTAGTGAACAAACACATGCCAAAAGCCTGAATTTCATTGAAATCTGATTTATCTGGTATAAGAACACACAAATTTTGAAGATGTTGGATGTTCTTTTTGGTCGGGAGCAGACATCGCTGTGAAAGGGTTAAATCGAAGTTCCTCTCCTGCCTTTGTGATTGGAGATGGTATGCTGTAGGAACGTATCACATGCCTTTTTTATTTCACAATTTGTAACCAGACTTTCAGCTCAGGCCCCAACACTGCTTTATGCGATCTTTACTAATTGAGGCGTGGAAAAAAAAAGCAAAATGATAATAGTAATAAAAAAATCCCAAAACAAAACAAGACAAAAACAAAAAACCCCAGCAAAAACAAACAGTTCTAGACAGAATGTAAAAACGTTTTTGTATTTGGAGACTTTGGTCAGATTACAATGTTAACCCCGGTAAGTTAGTTTGTGAATAAGAGAAGGACACTTTCTCACGGTCATATCCTTTTTATTATCATTTTCTTCTGTGTCTTTTTTTAAACGAAGAACAATATTATGTTCCTACTTACTCCAGTACTTAACCACCCGTACTTGTTCAATTAATCGAGCACACAGTAGGAAAATGCAGCCCAAGGCTAGGTTCTCTTATGTGTAAGCACTTTTATTGTATTTGTTTTGTGTCAAAAGAAAATGGGTTCAGTGGCCCAGCTTTTCTGTGTACTGTGAATCGCCACTGACAACGAAAACTCTCGACTCAACCAGGCAAGGGTCGTTAGGTTCGCAATAGTCTGATCAAATTGGGGCGAAGTAGCTGTTTACATCCCTGTCATGTTGCATTTAGGTTTGAATGGTTGCATATTGTTCTTTTGTCTTCCAGGCGCCAGCTTTTCAGCTAGACTGTACCCCACGATCGTTACTTTAGTCAGGGGTAATTTTTTTGTACATGTTTGGAAGAGAACATAGCATCAAGGCATATCTCGTGACATCGCGTCGCTAAAAATAGGAATGAGAAGAGACTAGTTGAAATACTAAGGAGCAGTTGGAATGCGGACGGATCACATTTGATCCTTTAAAAAAACCCTAAATCGTGCTTAAAATTTAGGGTTCAATCAACATAATTTGTCTTTTATATCAACCTGTCTACTCGCGGTTACTGACAATATCCCCAGAGTTATTGGAATGATAATACATACGTTAGATAAGAACACAACCTCACATTATATTGTCCAGACTCATACGATTGTTCTCTTGCATGTTCAGTTAATTGCATTACAGCAAGTTCTTTTATCTTATACTGCAAGTCGTTATAAACCCATGACATTTGATGTCATAGTCACATATTCAAATTTTGACGACAACGATTCATCATTCAGGATATTATTCACTATTTTCACCCCAGAATATGACATTATCCTAAAATATTGTGAGTTAGAAAACGTAAAGCTGGCATCGTGAATATTTTCACCGTCTGTCCCACTCCTATTCACTCAGCTGCGTCCGCTCATTTTCATTGTTATCATCGTGTTTGTATTTCACACAGTTCATTGATTACTCCAAGTGTTTTAAGTCAACACAGCTGCTGCATCCAACAAATTGTTTATCTTCTCTTGTACATATTTCACCTCATCCAAGGTGAGAACAAAACGCTTTTCCAGTGAGATGAGGTGGGCCTAAAAATAGGAGGGCGTGATCGTTATGATCCAAATCCTCTTGAGGGGATAAGGTTTATCTTTTAAAAGAAAAAAAACAAACAACTTTCGTAGCGATTATATTGAACAATAATGAAACATGGAATCGGATACCATTTGAGCCGACCCAGCCTAAGTATTTTCTTGACGCACTTTAAATACTGTTTTAATCCTCCCCAACCCCCATTCCCGCCACCTACCCCCATCTCACCTCTTTACCTTCAAGCATGGAAAGCGCTCGAGAACCAAAAGAGTAGAACAATAATGCAAATTTTAGAGAGGATTTTAAAAAAGCCATTTGTTAAGCCACCAAAATATTGTTAATATGGAATATATATGGGAAAAAAACTAATAAATAATGTTCCTTCCAACAGAGGTTAAAAAAGTTAGTTTCACAAAAAAAATCTGCATAGGTGCAATAACAACCAATTATCACCACAGTACAGAGTGTCGATGGCACCCTACTTTTTATTTCAAAGAGTTCACCTCTCTTATCAAATGGGATCAATGAATTGGAGGCGAGTGAGAACGTTTTACGTAAAAATCTGAGATTAGAGGACTTACGCAGGATCCAAAAGCAGCGAGAGAAGTACGTGTAATTTTCAACTCGCTGCAGTGGAAGCGTAATGTGGCCAAGGTACTCGATAAGTCTACCTGCTGGTACTACTACTACTACTACTCTGATCAAATTAGACTACCACTACTACCACTACTACTACTACCTGCCTGTGGACGCACGTTCTCACTGTCGACCGGCGAGCGAGCTTGCGTTCAGCGCTACAGCGGCGGGCAAGCGGAACTGGCGAATGACGACGACTCGTACTCAAAGAGAGCGAGAGCGCCTGTAATGTGAGTGTGACCCGGTCATTCAGAAAGCCATGGATTACCAGTCTGTCAGCTGACACCGCCTGCTTAAACCTGGAGGGGAGACCTGCACGGATAACCTTGTAAGTACCTAGACAGTAAGAACTGATGAAATTGTTTTAATATCTTCTTTTTTGAAAATGAAGGATGGCACTGGAGGTGTTGACAATGATCATGTAGGGCCACGATTATGAAATAATCTATTAAAAATATGAACCTTTTAATTCTCAGATACACCCGGGCTCTATGTGCTTTACGGCGCTCAACTTATCCTATGTAGACAATCAATATAACATAATAGTACTATTGATATGATGATATCAGTATATTCATATAATATAACACAATGTTATGGAAAATACAGTTTTTTTCCGACGGAGACAACGCTGTCAAAACGAAGATGATCCCCGAATTTAACGTCCCTTTCCGATATGACCGTGTTTTCCCGTGCCTGGAACCTGTGATCCCAAATGACAAGCAGAGTCTCTATCCGCAGACAATATCAGGGAAATGTAGCATCTTGTGTGAGAAGTATGAGAATGAAATGTGTGTATGTACAACTTCTTTGAGCAAGTGTAACAACAATGACTATTGTTATTTTTTCTCTGAAAAAAGGTTTAGTAAGTACAATTAAAATGCGAGTATTTTTATAAACTGACGCAACAACGTTGCTCTAGATTTTTATCGAGACGATTTTTTTACTATAATATTTCCATTGCATCACATTCCTTCCCTTATTGCATGAATCACTGTCACCGATCTTTCTACATCAGAGTTGAAACGATAATCATGGAATAGTCTATTACACATTACAAACCGTAAATTCGCTCAGCCAGAATTAATAAAAAAAAAGAATTCTTGTTAAACACGGGCAGCATCCCTCGAGATTCTGAAAGAACTTTTTTTCTTTTCTGTTATCGAACATCAAAAGTCAAATCTAGAAACTCATCAGTCTCCTAAGAGAATGAAAAAAAATATTAAAAGATATCAATGCCATGAGGCAAATTTGGAGCCAAACTTATCTATAAAAACTATCTTTTACTTCCATGGATCTCGATTTAAATAAATTCATAAAATACATGAGACCAAGAGTAAAATTGTTGTTGTTCAAATTACTTACTTTTACAAATCTAGTTTTAAGATTTAAACTTAAGTTCGTAACATTTGTTTAAAAAGAGAGCATGTTATAATATTATCGTGATGTTATGCCGACTTCTTGTGAGATATAGAAGAATGTCATGCAGAGCATGTTCTTATCTGTTTTGCCACGGGGAAGAGAAACACGGAGTGCACTTAGCCACTTCATAATATTGTGAATTAAAAAGCAATAAGAAAAAAAGAAAGCTGTTCGATATATTTAACATTCCTCTATCGCTCGGAAAAAAACCCATTTGGTTCTGTCAAAATTGATAATATAGTTTTGTTGTCTTGATCTCAACGAGACGGCTTCGCTAAGAACCCAGAGCATGTCATTGTAGAGGTATCTCACGGGGGCTTACAGCATGGGAGCGAGATGAATCAAGGACGAAGTTTTGTTTACACAAAGAACGTCGATAAATCAACTGCCCAATTGTTTTTCCATCTGGAATGAACAATGAGCAACGACCACAACCATAACCCATGTTTTCTCAGGGTCCCGATAGACTTAAAAAAACAGCAATAACGTTCAGCAACATCTGTTTTGTGTGTGTGTATGTGTGTGTGTGTGGGTAGGTGAGAGAAAGAGATAAAGATAAAGAGAAAATGAGAGAGAATGAGCTAGAGGGAGAGAGATATAGAGAGATAGAGAGAGAGAGGGAGAGAGAGAGTGGGAGAGATTTAGACACGCACACACACACACACACACACACACACACACACACACATATTTACCTACCTTCTTGGACAGTATAAATATTAGGAGAGATATAACCTCAAGTATGAAATCTTTGTGTTTCAAAATATTTAGGCATAGACGATGAAAATAAACAAAATTATGAAAAACAACAAGAAAAAATATTTAGGCTGAAGTTAAGAAAAGCAAATTTATTTCGATTTACCCCTAATATGAAAACGACTATGGATCTCATTTAGCTTGCTTAAAGTAAAACCGTTTGGTGAGAATGTTCTTATTGAGGAATATTGCAATGGCAGGCTTGACCCCCTATGGCTCGCACGTGCAATAATAATCCCAATGCCTGTGTTGGGTTCACACAAATAACGCGCTCATTATTGCCCAACACAGATCAACAAACAAAAAACAAACCCCAAAAACAACACAAAATGAAACAAAAACAACAGCAACAACAAAACACAATAAATACAAATGATAATAACCAATAAAACCCCCGTGTTGTTTGCTAAAGCAAACACGCGCACTCAATACAGCACATAATGTAGGCATTGCGAAACGCCGCTTTTGTAATAAAATAATGTACAATAATGAAAACAAGTTTAAAAAAAGGATGAATGTCAAGAATTTTTTTCCAACAACAACAAAAAAATTAAATAAAACGACCATCAACTAAAGATACGTTGATTGTTTCCCGAGTGCATAATGTAGTTTTGATAAATTCTGACGGAGCAGTAAGTTGTAATCATCAAGAAGTCGACGATTGTGTATGAGTAGATAACTCCACGAAAGGAAGTAGTACAGTTACGCAATATCATGAAATAAATGGTGTGAGACATAGGTAGTATTTGCTGCAACTTTTCTACCTATAGTGCTTTTGTACTCGTGCAGTCATTGTTTTGTAAAAGTACTCGTTATACACAAAATGATTATGGATTATACACTTTAGTTCTAAGTGTACTGCTATTTATCGATCTACAAACATTTCCAGGTCAAAAGTTCGCGTTAATTACTTCAACTCATACAGCCCTTTTTAAAGGCGCAATGTATCGTGATAAGATTCCCCCCCCCCTCTCTGTCTTTCTTCTTCTTCTCTCTCTCTCTCTCTCTCTCTCTCTCTCTCTCTCTCTCTCTCTCATACACAAACGTAACATATTCACACACATATTGTATATCATTATGTAATGTAGAAATTACAAGATATTAAAGGTTTCGTTCACATTCTCTCTCTCTCTATCTCTGTCTTTCTCGGTCCCTCCATCTCTCTCTCTTTCTTTCTTTCTCTGTCCCTTCATGTCTCTCTCTCTCCATCTCTCTCTCACTCTCTTTCTCGGTCCCTCCATCCCTCAATCTCTTTCTTTCTTTCTCTGTCCCTCCATCGCTCTCACTCACTCTCTCTCCCTCCCCCCTCTCTCTCTCTCTCTCTCTCTCTCTCTCTCTCTCTCTCTCTCACACAACACACACACATAACACACACAACACATAAATTACACGGATACGAAATCCTTTTAACGTTTCCATGTTTATATCTCTACAACTCAGAAAAAAGCCGAAGTCGTCCAGTATTTAAACATTTTGCTTGTAAAGAGCTTTTAAGCCATCTCGTACAACATTAAATTGTGGACTGAGATAAAAAACACCACCCAGTTCCGATACTGTTGTGACGCTTGGTGATAATGTATTACATTTCAAGTTCGAATTGAATTGAAAATCATTAAAAGCACAATGGGTCTGCTGTTATTTAGTAGAACTCTGACCCTTGGCAGGCTATGGGACATGCAAATATACGCGTTAGGGGAAAGAGTGCCTGACTATTTCATTCACCCCCCCCCCCCCAAGAAAAAAAAAATTTAAACAAATAAATAAAATAATAAAACTGAAAAAAGGTCTGAATTCTTTATGCAAGATACTCGCGTGTCGTGCGACCCCAGACAGGCGAAGAAACAAAATGTCACCGCCCCATACAAAGAAAACAACAATAATCAAATAAATAAATAAATAAATAAGTAAATGACGATACTTAGAAAAAATAAACAAAACAATCCATACATAGACGGACATAGAAACACACAAACAATAAATAGACAATGATAAACAAAACAGCAACAAAAACGCTGCATCATTGTTATTTTCAACAAATTACATAATACTAAACACTTTCAATGCTAAAGACACCAAAATCTTCAAGACTTGCCTGTTCTTATACCAGATACATGAAATTCAGGCTTTTGGCATTTGTCAGATCACTTAAATCTGATCTATCCGGTATAAGAACACGTACATTTCCAAAATTGTGCATATTTCAGTTGGGTGAGAATCAGACATCGCAGTGAAAAGGTTGATACATTCTTCTTATAACAAACAAACAGTTAGATTAACGAATAAACTAGCCGTAGAACTTGCAAATAGTAAAGAGATGGAATTTATAATGTCATAACGCTAAACCTTGTTTGTATTTTTTGCGTGATTACCATTGACCTTCCTTGTTCTTGGCAGTTAAAGGGTATAACATACAACATATCTATTGATATTATGATTTGTAATAGCTAATATATAGTCTAGTTCCACTCGAGTAGTCTTATTTGTAGAGGGAATTAACCACACAGGGCTGCCTATTGTGTCAAACCAACAGCCTATTATACCACTGTAATCCGGGGATAAGTGTAACTTGTCTAAAATTGGTCATTGAAGGTCGGACCGGCTAATTCTTACTTGTGCGTCATTTCTTATCAATCATAATAACAAATACCATTATCATTCTCACGCCATTGGTTCACTTTCCTTTGTGTAGACCTACCAGGTCAATAATTGGGAAGCAATCAGGAATGACTGTCAGTTCTTGCTGTAATTGTTGGTATTGCCAGTCATAATTGTAATCTTTGTTTCGACCCAAGCGATATCGAAGGAAGAAACACGCACACGCAAAAAGAAAAAAAAAAAAAAGCTAATTTCTCTGGATTTTAATGAATGCTGGAAGTGGGTGCTGTTTTAATTTTTTTTATCAAGTTATTGATTGTTGTACGTGTTGTCCTAAAATAAGTGACACAATGGTCAGGTTAGGTAGGTTCTAAAGTATATCCCTCTGTCCGTCTGTCTATTTATCTGACTGATTGATAAAATCAATCTCAATGCATCTAATGCTACCACCACAACAACAACAACCACTACTGCTACTATTACCACTACTACTATTATTACTACTACAACTATTACTTCTATTACCACTACCACTACAACAACTACTTCGATTACTGCCACTACTATTATTACTTACTTCTATCACTTCTTCTTCTACTACTAATAACACTAATACTACTAACACTAATACTATTTCCCCACTATTACTATTACTACTTCTACGACTACCATTTTTCCTCCTCCTCTCCTCCTCCTCCTCCCCCTCCTCCTACTACTACTGCTGCCACTACTGCTACTACTACTACTACTACTACTACTACTACTACTACTACCATTGCTTCTACCACTAGCGCCGTCAAGCAAGCCACAACAGGTTCTTTGATCACCGACAACTACTCTATGATTCAAGTCAATCAGTTCCGGATGTCAATCAACAACCCCTCCCTCCCACCCCACCACACAAAAAAAAACTGTAGACCGTTAAGCGTAGCATTGTAACAAAAACAGTAGACACATAGTTTATCGGTAGACTGGTCGAGAATGTCTTCTGTTTTCAAAGAAGAGACCAACTTGGTCCATTAAGGGATTACCTGTCCCTTAAACCCCACCCACCACTGAGAGCGAAAATAGATTAGACCGACTTTATTTCAGGACAGGGGCCTAAGCTATCTATTTCCTGAATGCTTTGGCAAGCAAAACAAATTGTTTCATTCAAGAGTGACAGAAATTATGGGGATTCGCGTCAAATAACCTTACACCACATACCTATCTCCGACGAGCACAAAAATACATGATATCACCATGTTGGTATTTATAATCAAAACAAAATTATAGATCACAATTGTCGTCAACTCATATAATTTTTTTGGAGATATTTGTATAATTTCTGTGTTCGTTTTTATTTTGTCATTACAACACTATTATTTTCGTTTCCCTTTTTTAGTAAAAGCTCCAAGCTCCACAATATTGACCGCTACACACAAGGTTGGCTGTTATCTTTTCACAGATTCTTGCAATAAAGACAGGCAGTTAAAACATCTGAATCGATGTTTTGAATTAAAGTCCTGAACCAACAAACTAGCTGTAGCTGTAATTACAGCTGGTTTTTCCCCTTAAAAAACAACAACGTTGTTTATCATTTAAAAGTTTGGATGTAATTAATCAAAACTGCCTCCGACCCATTACTCAGGAAAAGGAGACCTTTAACAATCATTAGCTCAGACGGAATCCAAAATTTATTTACTTGCTTTATTTGCGTACATACTTACTGACCTACTCACCAACTCAATTACTGAAAACTTAGTGGCATTTACTGATTTCATGGTTCACTGATTTAACTAACTTACTTACTGACTTCTTGGCTTTTTACATTTCTTGCGTCGGTACGTACCTAGGGTTTGGATATCTATTCACGAATAGATAATATGTGTGTCAGAGCAAGGGTAAGGCTTTTCCTCTGATGTCGGGATTCAAACAGTGTGTAATCAACACCACAGGCTGTTGGCTTCTCCATTATGCTAACAAGGGCCCACAAAGTTGTATGTATTGCTCGCTTTAATATTGCTGAAAATGTTAACACATTTGTCTTTCTGCCATTAACCATTCATTGTTTTGTCCTATCAATTAAAACAGGAACCAAATCAACTATCAACTTAACCGCTTAGGACAAGAGTCTGTACCGCTTCATTTGATTTTACAATAATGATGGGTAACACCATAAAACATTCATTTCTTTGGCTTGATAAAAGCATGTATGAGGAAGTAGGGACAGTGGATTTTAATGATATTTGAGGTTGAACAATCCTCATTCTCCGAATATATTAATGGATAGCCTGCGGGTATTCCATAATGCCCAGTAAAATGGAAAAAGATTTCGTAGCTACTCTTATTCAATTTGTTCAATTTCATCATTTTTTTAAAGTGTGTAACTGATGTAAACATAATAGAAAAGGAATTAGATTTGAAGGAAGTAATAGCCTCAAGACTCGAACGCACTTTAAGTCTGTAACTACCGGAATGAAAGCTGGGAGAAACTCACTTACTCGGTAATCCAAACTGACTTGCAGTGGATGAATCCGACGTCCACCATTAGTCTAGTTGTTGTGAAGTCAAGGTCACTACCAACACGACATTGCAAGAATAAGAAAATGAAAAGAAAAAGAGAGAAAAGGAAAAAAATAACGTATTTTAATATCAAAACACGCAGCTCTACACCTACGCCAGGCAGACAGCACGAGACTGTGAGCTAACCACTCAGCCATCCGTTCCCCATATTGACCCGATGGTCATCAATACTTTCGGCAAATCTGTTTTGCTTTGTAAATTTGTACGTAATCTTCCTTTGGTCTGGCGGCTAACGGACATCTAACCCATAAAAGATTCCACGATCAACGATTACATTGTTATCATGATCTTAATCGTCATCATCGTTTTGATTGTTGCTTTTATCAGCAACGGCATCAGTATAGCATTGTTTTGTTTGTAAATTATCATTATTATCATTATTTTTAATTTCAGTTCTCCATTTTCGACTTAATAAAAATTGGAGGGCCAATGAATGTAAAGGCTAAATAAATGCATGGTATTGTTGATATGCTTCAACGTGAAACACAAAATGAATAAACACCGTAAAACACACACGAGCATACACAGAAACGCACCAATCCTATTGGAACACGATCATATTCGTGTTTGGATCAACCCAAGGACTACTAGAGTGTAAGGACGCGCACGATTTTCTTTCTGTGATTTCTAGCAGAGGCATGTTTCAATTTACCACAAATTGGCTATTTTTCATCAAAACAACCTTGTATGACATCAATGGA
>JAUEKZ010198112.1:0-11546 GCA_031471865.1 Melibe leonina | reverse complement strand
AATAAAACAGACGAATTGGATGAAATAGTTATCCATGGACTGACCTATATTTACATATTCAGTTTTCTGCTTTTATTCAATTCATTACCTTTTTTGCCCTTCTTAAATGACAGGTTTATTTACTAGTCTGTGTTCTGTCCTCAGCGCTTCTTGCACTTGCACTGTCTTGTGTCTTGAGTTAGTTGACCTTTAGTCGAGAGAAGCGATCGTATGTTTAGTGTTTCATTCATGTGTCTTTACTCCGAAACAGTTGGTTGGCAGTGGAGTTGATATACGAAATCTATCTTTTTAATTCAACGTTCTTCTTTTAGTAAGAACATTAGTTAAAGAATATTCAACTATCATATATATATATGTATATATATGTCAAAACCGTGTCAAAGCCCACTGGAACTTTTTAACTCTGTAACGTGTATGCATTGCCGAAAGCTCTTACTTAACTATCTACGCTGTCTAAGTTGACAACAGGTGCATGTAATTCTTCTTAAACATCAACTCAGATTGAACTAGATCTCGGTCGAATTAAGTTCAAATGATAAGCATTGATTCACTAAGGACTTACACATACATGTACTACGACATCTTGCCCTGTCCAATCTTTATTTGTTGTTTGAGACACCACGCTCCACTAGTGCTCTTTCCTTTTTTGAAATACTGTTAACAGATAAGAGAAGTGCACAAGATGAGACACTATTATCTCCCCAATATAATTTCCTGTTTTTCTTTGTCATCGGTATTCCAAAGATAAGAACATTAAATCTGCAGATCAATTTGATTCAAATTGGTCTTACATTGTGATGTTTTGAGAGTAACTCCCCCCCCCCCCCCGTCACCCCACCCCCTCTCTCTATATATATTCTGAGAGATTACATACATGTACATGAATAACTCTTTCATTCAGTTAGCAGCTGAAAAGGCGTGGCTCCTTTCGAACGTCATTCTGGGTCGTAGGCGACGGCAGTAGGAGCAGTTCTAATTATAATAGGGAGGGTCTCCTCAAGGCAACTAAATGTTTGCGGTGAGGGGGGTTCAAATCTGGTTGCGTTGGGTTTTAAATTGCCTTTGAGAAACCTTTACTAAGTGTAAACCGGAAACAAATCAAACTGTTTGATAAATTAAACGTGCAATGCTAATTTATTTTAGCTATTGTATACACACACGCTCACACGCATACACACACACACACACACACACACACACACACACACACACCCACACTCCCAGAATTTTAGTTTAAATGTGTTTTTGTCCTATGACCGTATCGACTTTCCCAATTACCATGGTAGGGGTGCTTTACTTGGAATACGCTATATGAGAATAGTGCTGCTGGAAGATTTGTTGTAATGAAAACGGAGGAACTGAGGTACGATAACAAAAAGGAATGTGGGCGCTTATATATATGGACATTACAGTTACAAGCGCCCTAAAACTCTCACTAAATAATAAACAAAAATGAATGCTCTGATGATCTGGTATAAAATCTTATTTCTCCAGAATATTACTGGATCTTAAAATGATAAATGACACACGGTAAACATCGAGACGACATGCTTATTAGACATTTCAGAGGATAAAAACGGCTACATGTATACTAGTCATTTTAATTCAATTGCATTACACATCTTAACTTTGTTTCGCTTCTTTTCAATATATATTATATATATATTTATAGGTAATTGCAAAACTGCAAAAAAACTACAAGACCCTTTACACGGAGAGAAATGTTGCCATCAGTGGCACTCATACCCACTCTGGTGCCGGGGGATTCAATCAGCACTTGCTGTTTGACATCACGTCTCTGGGATTCAACCAGCAAGGCTTCCAGGCTCTTGTGGATGGCATTACACAGGTAGGTAGTAACTGCAAATAAGAAAGCAATAGATGTTCTAATGGTAACAGTATGACAATGGCAATGGCAATTATGATAATAATAATGATAATAACGATAATAATGATAATAATAATAATAATAATAATGATAATGGTTATAACGATAAATATCTACCAACCGTATTCTTTTTGCCAATTGTATAGACAACTGTTTTGAATGTTCATATTAGCATACTAGTAAGTCTTTCAAAGCTCTTGTGACCGTGAAGAAGATGAAAAGGTATTGCTAACAAAATTTTATTTTGATTTTAATGTATTTTTTTAATATCAAGAGTATAGTCCAAGCCCATAACTCTTTGCGGCCAGCCGATATTTACATAAACTCTGGTGAACTTCTGGATTCCAACATCAACAGGAGCCCTTCTGCCTACCTCAATAACCCACAGAGTGAGAGAGATCAGTAAGTTGGTCTATTGTCCTCTTTTTCATATATCATTATTTAACCTCTATGATTGGTAATATAATGAATATTGCGTATCACATTAATTCATTTATGAGTCAAACATATGCTTCACATGTCATTTGAATCACTAACCTGAAAGTAAAGCATTCCCCTTTTAAGTTTTGAAGCTTCTCTACCCTATTATGGATTAGTATTGTCTTTACAATTTGATACAGTTGAAAAAAGACTTCCAACTTCCATACAGTTTGTCATTAATCCTTTGTGTGAATTTTCTCTTATTGTAGGGTACACCCTAAAAAAAGCATGTAAAAGACTTTAAATATGATAGGGAAGGACCTTATTGTTGCTCTATATTAAAAATAATAATAAAAAAAAGATTTTGACTCTCCATCAATCCTCACGTAGTAGTAGGAGGGTGTCTCTGATGCTTCTATTCTTCTCCTTTTGCTGTACCTATCATTTTACTTTGTCCAGCTCTAGTGCTCTCTTAAACAAGACTACACATACTGTTGTTTTGTATTCTACTTGTCCAATCTTGGTCATTTCATCATCCCAACATTTTGTGGTATTCTAACTACAGGCTCACTACTATAAATGACCGACTACTGTTGTACACACATGGCAGTAGAAGTTTCCCTTTCAAATCATCTCTCTGTGATACGTCCCTGGCAAAGTGAAAAGTCTGCATTATTACTTACCCTTGAGCACTGTTGGACAAACGAAAAACAAATTTATCTTTCATATAAGTATTGTCTTCATTTGTCTGTTGAGTCCATTGCTATTCGTTACTGCCATTGTAATGCACTTTGAGCTGTTGGGAGAAAAGGCGCTCTATAAATCTATTTATTATTAACTGCCTTTTTCTCCCTAACAAGGTACAAATATGATGTTGACAAGACAATGACAGTCATGAAGATTGTGGATGAGAAAGGTCAAGGAATTGGAATGATTAGGTCAGTTAGTTTTATCCTCAAAGCTTAGCTATCCAATTATTGTAACAATAAATAACCAACTGTGTGATTGACAACAATCTTCAATTTTTATTTTTGTTCATTTTCTTTGTTCTATTTTTAAAATGTCGATTTCAAGAGTTATCAACATAAAGAATTTATTTTTTAATTTTCAAGAAGCTAAAAATTAACTCTTTAGGTAAGTTTCATATTAATTAATAGCATGATTTAACTAAGAATTGTTGTGTGGATTTTTCAATTCTCAGTTGGTTTGCGGTTCACTGTACAAGCATGAATAATACAAATGAGCTTTTGAGTTCTGATAATAAAGGTTATGCATCACAGCAAGCTGAAAAATTCTTCAACCCTGGCAAGCTTCCTGGTGAGGTAAGTTAACTTTTCATATTTTGATTGTACATGGAAGGCTAATGGGATTGTTAAGTTTTTTTGCATTGCTGTTCATAGGTTACCTTGAAGTTGAACAATCTTGGTGGACTTTGCGGAGAAAAAAAATGGGAATATTATAAAACTCTATAAAAATGATGTTACGTATAAAGACAAAAGGCTTCTGAAATTTAATCAAACAAATTGCATCCTTTAATTTGCAATGGCCTCATTGCAGGGGCCTTTTATTGCAGCTTTTGCCCAGAGCAATGAAGGAGATGTGTCCCCAAATACCAAAGGACCACATTGTACAGATTCTGGAAAACCATGTGACATTCTAACTAGCACATGCCATGGACAGGTAGATTCTTTTACTATTATATCCATTCTCTTCATAGTCTAATATTTAATTCACACTGACTATATCAGGTGCTCCCCTGATTACCTTTTTTTCTGATGTTTTAGATTTTATACATCTAAGAATTGTGGTGGAAAGAAAGGGAAGCTGTAGGAAAAATAAAATAAAGCTGATTAAAGCATATTATTTCAAAAAAATTATTGAAAATGGAATATATGAATGACTCAGTTCATTTCTTGCTTCCTACTGTATAAACTTATATTTAGATCATAATTATTTGTTGGTTTTTTTTTTTTCTTCAGTTTGAAACTTTGGCTAAATACAATACAATTTTGATGTGGCAGTTAGAATGTAATGAGATAAAACAGACAAGAGTGTGTACACTACCATTTAAGTAATTCCCTCTTATGCAGAATGAATTGTGCGTTTCCCCTGGTCCTGGCAAAGATATGTTTGAAAGCACCAAGATTATTGGAACTAATCAGTACAAAAAAGCTATGGTGAGTAGGCCTACTATTTTAAGCTGAAATGGTTAAAGTATCTCTTAAAAATATGATCTTGTATAAGAAAATGGTGGCTTACAAAAGATTAAAGTAAGAACCAAAAGAAATATAAAGGTTACTTTATGTATAACGAAAGTCTTGAACAAATAAGTGGATTAGTTTGATAAGTTTTTATAAAATACAATAATTGTCAACTTGCAGGAATTGTACAACTCTGCTACCATCAAGTTGAATGGGAGTGTTGATTTCAGACACACATATACAGATATGACAGCTGTCACACTAACTTTGAAGAATGGAACCAAGGTAAAAATGTATTTTTATCTCCGTTAAATCACCAGACTGCTAGGGGTGCACTTTTCAGGGTCAATGCGATTAATATGGATAAAACAGTACAATGCTTGGTTTGAAAGGAAAATGAGTAGAGAAAGTTTGTTTGATTTAATACTTTGTATGATTCAAGTCAAGAGCAAAACGGGGTCCAATCTTGGATAAAAAATTCCTCCAAAAGGCCATCTTATTTCTCCCTTATTCTCAGCAGGGCGTTCAATCTATCTGATAAGAGTGGCTAACTCTAATTCACAAGAGATTTAATGCTCCCTGTTATTGTGTGGCAAGGGTTGAATAAAGAGAAAAGTTTTAGCTTTCCAATCTATATAATGTTTCAAAATTTCTGAAATTGCTTTTAAAAGATTGATAAAGACAAAAAAATATAAGAGAAATGAAATACTGTTAAGACTTATCTCATTATGTAAATAACTCTTCCTTGCTTGATGGACCTGCTTGGGTGGATTGGAGAAATAAGAGCAGTGAGAGTGAAAAAAGAAGTAAAATCAGTTTGGAAGGTTTATTTCAGGATTTGAAATTTTGTGCTGGAAAGCAGTGTGTACCTATACCTAAGGCAAAGAGCTAGAATTCTGCTTCAGGTTGCTGTAATAACCAGTATGGTCAATTATTATTTTTGAAGAAAAAAACACTTTTATGAACATGTAGAACATATGTATTCTAAAAAGAAAATTTGCATATTTTATGCTTCTATGTGACAGTTAATGATAATATTGTAATTTTCTTTTCTTTCAGGTAAACACATGCAAGCCTTCCATGGGTTACAGCTTTGCTGCTGGAACTACTGATGGGCCAGGAGCTTTTGATTTCAAGCAAGGTATCATCAACAAAGAGCAATCTGAAAAAAATATATGCTGCAATCATTAAGTTTTTAAGCCTTTTAAAACCACTTGTCCTCAATGAATTTGAATAATTCTAAAGCAACTTGAAAAAATAATGCTATTGAAAAAAAAACGAATCCAAGATAAAGATTATCTCTATCCAATGATTCATCTTCTTGTCAGTAAGTGTTGTCTCTTATCAATGAACATTTTTTTCGAAAGAAAATATTGTGAACAAAAATGATCTTTTGAAAAAATTCAGAAAGAGACTTCAGCATGTGATAAATTTAGATTTGAAAATCCATTTGAAACATATTTCAATACATTTGTTTCTTTTAAGACTTTTTCTTTGATTATTAGGATCAACTACTGGCAATGTACTGTGGGACTTCATTCGAAACTTGATTAAAAAACCCAGTGATGAATTGGTCAAGTGTCAAGCCCCAAAGCCAATTCTTTTGCCAACAGGAGAAGTATGTAGTAGATTAAATTTCCAACTTACAGATCTATATTTCTGGAAATTCATAACTCCATTTATGTCTATGATAATGAAATATGTTTTAATGCTTGCAAAATGAATCTTCCATTTAACATTACTCTAAATTCAACTTGGCCTCTAAAGTAAGAATGATTTTTCAAACCAGATATCAGAGCCATATCAATGGCAGCCCAGTATTGTAGATCATCAAATTCTTCGTATTGGGCAGTTCATTATCATTGCAGTTCCTGGAGAGTTCAGGTTTGTTGAATATTATTGGTATTATTGCTGCTTATCTATGTATATATTATCTATGATAAACTAATTCTAAGATCATTAGAATAAAAGATCAGTGGAACACCTGGATAACGACATCGCTAGGGATGAGAAAATTATGTCGTTATCCAGGGGTGTCGTTATTTGGGGGTTTTCAATGATAACTACTATTATTTAACAAAAGAATTTGGGACCTGAGGTCAAAAGGTCTTATCCAGTGGTTTTTGCTATTTAGGGGTGTTGCTATTCAGGGGTTCCACTGTAGAGTGTATTTTTATTAATCATTTTTGTGAGAAAATACCCCCTAAACCATGTTGCTGATAGACAAAGACAAAAATAACTGATAAACTCTTTATACAAAGGGCAATTGGAAAGTTCTGATAGTTGACCTGTAGTAGCTTAGCTATTAAGTTCAAAGATAAAAGTCTAGCAAAGTAATTCTTAACATGTCTACTCTCAAACTGAATTTTCACTTTTCATTTTATGACACTGACTATGATTTCATAAAAGGAGTAATCTTTGGAGGTTTGCATCCAACATGATATCTTTTTTATGCGCTCACAGCTTGGTGTATACGCAGCCTTGATCTGTGAAAATTTTTAGATTGTGGTCAGTATGCTTGCTTATTTTGCTATGGTTTGTCATTGACTGCAAGTATTAAAATAGAAAAGAACACCTGGCTGATAACTTTTGTTGTAAGCGCCCAAATTCAGCAGTGAATTAGAAACACCACATTGAAAAAGACATACATACTTTTCTACAAGAGCTCATATAAATTATCTGACTTTTTCAATTAACTCAAATCATCAATGATCATCTTTACATGAAAAAAAAATGGATGCTATAAGCCCCATTTACTGACTGCAGCTGAGCTTCCCATTTTATTTGTACCCAAAAAAGGTTACAGATATTGTTACAGGGGAAGAAACTGTGGCACCCTGTTTCAGCATCCCCCCCCTCCCCCTGCAAAAGGTGCTTTTGTAGAATGTGGATTTGGAGCAAGAAATTAGTTTCTTCTGTTTCTTTTTCAATTATTACAGACAGCTCATCATTGATTTTATGCCAGAGGGCACTACATACAATAAGTGCATTATAGTATACTGGAAATATACTGCTCCAAAACAAAATCTGCTATTTATGAGCGTAAACGAAAGGTTAGACCATCGTGCATATTGCTCCATCACAATGCCGCCCCTCACAAAGCAAGAGCTACTTTTCAATATCTACAAGAGGCTGGAATTCCAACATTTGCTACACCAAGCCTACTATCCTGACTAAGCAGCATGTGGTTTTTTGTTATTTCCAATAAAACTTGCTGGAAGTGAATTTTAACACATACAAGACCTAGAAACAGCTTTCAATACGTAGCTGCATACTATACTTTCAAGTGACTATCACAATGCTTTTCAGAATTGGCGGAAAAGGCTGATTTGTTGCAAACAGCAGAAGTCTTTTTAAACCTGTGAAAATTTCAGATGTGTAGGTGTTATAGAATTTTGAGATGCACACAGCACTACTATCAGAACTTTCTGATTGTCCCTTGTAAGACATTGTGCCTGAACTATGAATAGAACTTTGTATCGTAGGTTTTATGGTTACTGTCATCAGCCTCATGGTTACTACATATGGCTAACATTTCCTGACTTTAGGCAAATGGTAAGATGTGTCTAATGTTCAGCTATGGTGTGTGCTATGGTGGAATTAAATAAAGGAAATCTTTAAAAACTTTGTTCTTTCAACTTTTAAGAATTTACCTCACCATTTTTTTCCTCAAGTTAAAAATGTATATGCTGCCTTTTTTATAGTTATAGATGAAAGTTTAAAAAGTGCCTACTGATGTACCAAGACTGACATCTTTTTAAAATTTATTTTCAAAGCACTATGTCAGGAAGGAGATTGAGGGATGCTGTGACATCAGTGAGTAAAATTTCATGTACTTTGTTTTAGTTGTTTGTTAGACTTCAAATTTGGTTTCAAATTTTTTGTGGTAAAAGCTCAGAAAATATTTGCTATAAGAAATCTTTTTATAAAAGTGAATCTGAATACAAGATATTTTGAATAGATATATTATAATTATATATGGCCATTCAAATGCGGCGTTCAAATTTTGATATTTCAAACCATTATTGCTTTTGCATTGAATGAATCAAATACGTAAAATAATTGCAGACTCTGGTCAAAGAAGGTTACCCAAAAGACACTTCCAGTGTGGTAGCAGGGCTTGCAAATGAATACTCTGATTACATCACTACTTTTGAAGAATATCAGGTGAGAAATGCTGTGAAAAGGTCAACCTTTTTTTTTGTTACTGCTTTAAAGCCCATTTTAGTTATTTCACTCTGGATGTTCATCCAAATGTATCATGTTTCATTTCTCTTCTCTAATGTTTGTAATAATTTAAGAATGTGAAGTTTAAATCCTATAGACAATTTTTTATTTTATAGAGAGCCAAACAAATCCTTATAAAGCTATTAAAACTGACAGAAGATTATGAAATGATAGGGCATATTATTTGTTTATTTGCAGATTCAACGATATGAAGGAGCATCCACAATTTTTGGTCCACACACATTAGCAGCTCATATTGAGTCCTATGTCTCACTTGCACAGAATATGGCTCAGGTTGAAAAAGCTTCAAGCATCTATAATTCTCTTAAAATTTTCAATTGATTCACTAAATATTTTGATGATAAAATAAGATATATAGCTTCTACCTTTCAAATCAATTTGTTCAAATCTAATGTAAATTTCTCTTATTCTTTAAGAACTATGCTAGTAACAGAAAAAGAACCAATATATGATCAAATGAATCTTTGAAGAGTATGGGAGTAGACTAATAAAATGTTTATTTCATAGGTATTTGTCTCATCAGCTTAGATAACTTTGTTCTGTCTGAAAAAAAAACCAACAACACACACATCAGACTACTTGCCCTCACCCTCACCAATGTGGTCTGTTGTTGTCCATAGATAATTTGCAATAGCAAAAGGCATTAGTAATTGAAAGTGCTATATATTCTACTTTTAGAGCATGTTTCAAAACCTGTCATGCCTATCAAATACATTTTATTTCAGAGGAAACTTTCTCCTAAAGGACCATCGCCACCAAATGAATCTAGTAAACAATTGAGCTTCTTACCTGGAGTGATTTTTGATTCAGCAGGGTTTACTGGCCATTTTGGGCAAGTAGTGAATGATGCACAACCAACTTATTCTTCGGTAAGTTTTTTTCTAGATGAGGTCTCTATACAACTAACAGAAAAGCAATTTGTACAAGAGAAAAATAGATAAATATCTGATGAATATGGTAGAGATGTTCAAAATTCATAGAAATTGAGACAATTTACAAAAATTATATTCTGAATTCTATTTTTCTATAATGAAGAGATGAAATTGTCAATAATGTGGATTGAAATTCGTGTTGCCACCATTTGTTAGCTATTCTTCATACCAGGTAAGACTTTTGTTTGAAATAATTTACCAACTGGTGTAGCAAGTTGGTAAATACATTTTTTCTTTTCTTTTTTCGAACACAATCACAAAAATATTTTTCACACAAACAAGAACAGTGCCACATAGATTGATGGCAAAATTGTTCAGGATTTGTTCAAAAAGTGTTTCCCAAAACATATATGTCTTAAATGCAAAGTTTAATTTTTATCCTAATGTATTTTTTTAATGTGCAGACATTTTTTACCTAGACAATTAACTAACCACTCCAATTTGAACAATTTGTCTTATTTTTCAGGGATCTATTGTAACTGTGACATTCGTTACAGCAAACCCAAGAAACAATCTAAGGGTATGTCACAGAATAATGCAGAGACATGAATATTATTGTTACACTTTGAAATTTTCATTACTTCAGTCTGTCCATGTAGTTACCAAATATACTAATGTTTTCCTACAATGAGAAATATTACCATCAAACAAATGGCAACCCACTTCTTTGACAATTTGAATATGTGAGATTATTTTACTTTCACATACTTTTCTTTATCATCAGAACAATGACACATTTTTGACAGTGGAAAGACAAGATGTGAATGGCAATTGGGTTGTTGAGTTCACAGATGCTGCCTGGGAAACACAGTATGTTATGATTTTCTTTGTCAATAATCGTATCTTGCTTAGCTTAGCTATTTGATGAGCTGAAAACTTTAAATGTTATAGAGCACACCAAAACAAACATGCTTCCTTGCAACAAACTTTTGGATATAACAAGTGCATTTGTTATATGTCCTATTTCTCCCACTTACCTTCCCTCCCTCCCAATTTGTTTCTTCTGACAGATTCAGATGGATCTCAACAAACATGCTACTTGGGGAGAGCAATGCTGAGATCAAGTGGGAAATTCCTCTAAACCAAAAAGCTGGAACCTACCGTATCCGCCACTTTTTAACTGCCAAGTCTCTCTTTGGTGGCCACTTTAACTATGTTGGCCAGAGCAAAAGTTTTAAAGTGACTCCTGGTAATGGATTTTCCCAAAGAAGTAATTTCTGGACAGTCTAAATCAAACAGGGACAAAAATAACCCTGCAATCTGTGAGATTTGTTTTGTTTGTTAAGTATTCATAGATTGCATAAAAGATCCGTAGCTACGATATGCATTTGGTCTAAATTTTATATCTCACAAAAATTGTGTAATGTTTTCTTCATACATTGATGCTGTCCATTTACTAAAGTAACAAAAAGTCTCAACTGGTGAAAAAGTGAATACAAGCACATATCAGTCCGGGTACCTATCGCTCTTTTTCGTGATTCATTTTGCCTTTTTTTTAACAATGTCAAATTGAAAGATTCTGAAATACACAATAAAACTGTTCTGTACATCATCATTTCTGAGTTTTTCTAAATATTTTGTGGAATTAAGATCATAGATACGTAATTTTTAAAATCCATTAAAGCCTAGCCCTTTATTTTTCTGAAGCATTTGTTCACTGGAAACTAATTCAGCAGACCAGCGTTAAAAATACTTAGACTCAAGACTTCACATAACTCAATTTTTTCAGCAGGTGGTTGCTGGGCATTCTTTTCTGGCTCCACTTCTCTTGTATTACTATTAGACTGTGGGCCACGGTAACCCCCCCTCCCCCCCCCCCCCTGGGGGAAATTTGTCACTATATTGTTTTTATAGTTG
>JAUEKZ010198091.1:0-11547 GCA_031471865.1 Melibe leonina | reverse complement strand
ATTTCATTGGCTGATTGATAAAGCGATCTGATCGGCTATGACTAGTCTTTTCTAGAAGATCTTATTGGACGAGAAAAACAGAAAATTATTGGCTAAGACACGAGGTTAAACGTGAACAGTTGCAACCTGGATGTCGTTATTCAGAGGTTTAACTAGAATGTCTGTCGCTATTTAGAGGTTTTTATTACTAATGTTATATAGCAAAAAATTCGGGACCAGAGGTCTATGTCGTTATCCAGAGAATGTCGCTATTGAGAGAGGTCGTTATTGGGAAATTGCACTGTATTATCTTTCAAATGCAATTGAGGATATAAGATAAGATAAGATAAGATAAGATAACTTTATTGATCCCTCAGTCTGTTTCTCTGCCTACATGCCTTGTGCCATAATTTTAGTTTTTCATTGATTGTTTTTATTTTCAATTCTTTAAAATTTTCACTGTGCATACAAGTTTAAGAATTCAACACCTTGTCTATTTCATTTGTTGCTCCATATGTGACAAGATTAAGGGAGAATAAAGGCAATGTCAAACTTTTACAATGCCTGCATTTTTTCTCAGTCTGAGGCTTAATTGGAAATCTAGTTCAATTTAGCTTCATACTGAATGTTTTAACCACCAGTTATATTGATTCAGTCCAAGTCTGAATTGAACTAGATTCATAATTTAAATTAGGAATGGACTAAGCCATAGACTGGCATCAAGATAAAAACCGTTTGTCTCCCAAACAGGCATGTAGGGGGACTAGAGGCAGAGAAAGCTGAGAGAGACAGATGGGCAGACAGGGAAAGGAAGAAGATACAAGAAAGTGTTGACTGTAAGTTGCTATATCTATTATTTTTGAAAATAAAAAAATTCACCCATCTTTTATTCATTTCGTTGGTATTTTGTTTTACATGTAATTCTGACTGTTTCTGCGTTTATGTTAATCTGATAATCTCTAATCAATACTGAGTTTCTTATTTTCTTTCAGTCTATCTGACCTACTTTTTTGCCATCTATTTATTTGTGTCTCAGTATGTCTGTTTTCCATCAGTCTGATTGTCTGTTAGGCTTACATAGATACTGTCAGTCTGTTTCTCTGCCTACATGCCTTTTTTTTTCTCTCTCTCATTTCTTGTTTATTCAAAATTCTTTGTATGAATTTTTAAACAGTACTGTATTCTTGCTCTTATTCTGGCAGCTCTGCTGCACATGAGAAAAGAGTCCATGGCGAAACGCATAGAAAAGGAATTGAATGACAAAAACTCTGCTGATAAAAATGGAGAGAATGTGGAAGTAGATGTGGACTCTGTAGATTGGTTGTATGGAACGTACAAGCTTAAAGGAAGTGATGTCGTACATCATGGAGCTGGGGTTGAAGCTAAACAAACAGGAAAAATGGAGACAGGGGTCAGCAATGACGACAATGGTATGAATGACATTTTTTGGTACTTGGTATGTTACTACTACCGTCCCATGATTTAGTTTCTTCAGTTATGCTAAGTCTCAAATCCATGTCGATATGAATGAAGATTTAATAAGCTCTCCTATCTGATAGGATTGTGCGCAATAATTCCAAAATGAGTCCTTTACAAGTTCCTTTTGATAGAATGTACTATGACTGTATTAATTTGAATAAGGTAATTAGTTAACAATATTCACATTGGACTGACTGACTATTTCTTTCAAATTGCATCTAAATTTAAATAATTTTACCACATATATTACAGAGGAAGCTTTAGATGAGGCAAGGGAAGACTTGGAGGTTATCAAACCTGGTATTAAGAATGATGAGCCACCTGCTGGAATATTTTCAAACAATGAGGAAAAAGCAACCAGATTGCCCATCACGGCCATGGAAGAAGGTACAGTAGAACTAGAACATGTACACAGATACCACAATGGTAACTTGTCAAACCTCTCTAATTAAATTACGTTTTAACTACACAAAGAGTAACTAAAATTGTGTTAACCTCTGTGGCAGGTTACTGAAAATTGTTTTTTCTTTGAAGATAAAATATTCATTAACATCTTCTTATTCTTCTTCCAATCACTAAAACAGTGCAAGTAATTTAATTATTTTCATTTTCTTCTGGATAAATGAATTATTCTTAAGTTCTGAAAACCTATCAAAAAGCAATGTGTGCACTGCATGTTTAAAATTGGATACCAGACTGAATATTTGAACTGCTAACTGCTATTTTTTTTTTTAAAAGGAGTTTTATTATTAATCTTTTTTGCACTGTGTGTTATTAATTTTTTTCTCCAGATGATGAGACAGATGAAGAAGAGGAGGAAGACTATTTATCGGTATGTCTTTTTTTTCTTCTATCTCATTGTGAAATAATTGACATACACATGTTGTTATTGTTTTACAAAATCCAGGTGTTTATTTTAGTGTGGATGGGGGGGGGGGGTGGGCTGGAGGATTTCTCTGCTTCATACATTGCATAGGTAACGGTTTGCCTTTGAAATCGCTGCCATGAGTCTTTATGAGTTCATACAAATTAAGCCTTAAAAGAGGAACAGCCTCCCAAGCTGTTTTATAAATCTTCAAGACTTACTAGTAGTTGTAATTTTCAACGATTTTGTGGGAATTCCCAATGCACCATTTAGCACTGTAATTTCATTTAGCCAAATGTTGGCTTGGCAGATAATTTCCTTGTCTCCTGCTCAGAAGGTAGCAGTAACATCATTTACTTTTCTATGGATAAATCTTTGTTTTTCTGCAATTGTCATATTCAATGCTTCCAGTTCACAATACTGATAGCTTTATTTACAGTTTTGAAATGATAGAATTTTAACTGAAAAATATGATATTTGACCTGTAAATGAAATATGACTGATGGATTCTGTAAAAAGTGTTTCATCTGGCAACATTGAAAGAAATTAACATGAAAATATTAAAAACATGAAATGGATTTGGATACGAACAAAAGGAGAAATTAAAGGCTTATTACGTACAGATACTTCATTATCTTTATAGTTACACTACCCTGGACTTGACTGACACAAATGGTTTTAGCCATCAACAATTATAATTGGTCTGGTGATCAAGTCTGTAGTCTGGTAAAAATGTCAAAGTTTTTTTTCATATTGTAGATAGCATTCATTTATATTTGCATTCAGATTTGTGATTTATTGAAACACTCTCTTTTTCTATCAGACCACCCATAAGCTGCATTTTCAAACGAAATAATTCTTCTTTTAGGTTATGCCTGATCTTGAAGATTTTAACAATGATTCTGAAACTGATGAAAGTGATGATTCTGCCAAAAATCGGACAACTCGCGATGACAGCGCTGATAATAATATTGATAATGAAAAGGTAAATTTGACATTAGATCCTGCAGAGAAAATGTTACTAGTATTTGTCCTTAGCTGCATAACCCATGGTAATGGTATGCTCTCTCTATTGCTTTGCTCAATTCAATTTTTGGTATCTGCCTGATCAAATTACACTGTTGTCTTTTTTTTTTTACAAAGGGTGAGAAAATGTCCCTTGGCGATATCATTACTTTCCAACTCATTGAGAGTTCAGGAGTGTTTTTTTAAAATGTGAAAAAAAAAACAACCTAATCATTAAGTAGAAATCTCTACTTCAATATTTCACCTTTAATTTCATTGATGGCACTGATCTACTTAGTCACTTAATTTTATTTTTTCAGCCCTTCAGACCTATCATTGAAATACTGGATGGCGGAGACGACAATGACGGAGATGATGAGAATGAGGAGACGGACACTGAAGGCGAACTGCGGTCAGGTGCGTCGTCTAAACTCTTGATAGAGGACATCACTCTCTCCGTGTCTGATGACAAGAAAGACAACTATAGTACACCAAGCCAAAGGAATCTGTTGATACAAGAAATTGGTGATGAAGGTGATGATGATAAGGAGGATACTGCTGAGGAGGAAAGTAATGCCAGGTCGGAAGATTTGCTTTCCTCTCTGAGCTCTATCTGTGACTCTGAGATTTACAAGAAAGGCGTGATTGATTTTGCTGCACGGGGGAATAATAAGAATAAAACTACGGATGATGATGACGAGGGTGGACGGCCTCTTGACGATGAGCTGGAAGGTTTGGATTAGACTTGAAGTTAAGGTACCAAAGAGTTTTGGGAATGTGATGTAGTTGCCTAATTTCTTACTGAGTGCTTCTTTCGGCTTCAAGATTGCATTTTGAACTTCTTGTTTTATCCTGTCAAGTTTTTAAACTGAAAACAAAATAAGTCAAGAACAGTTTTTTTTTCTGTAAAGTTGAAGATTTGGTTAAACTTCATGTTTGTCATAAAAGTATTCCAAAGGTTGATTATGTTCATTCTCTGTGTAGTGTAAATGAAACTTGTTGTCTCCATGTCTTGTGTCTGTATTTTTTAGAGATGGTACACAGCGTGCTAAGCAGGGACGGCATAGTTCAGCCACACAGTTTTGTATTTATCTAAAACTAAAACTAAATATTACACACAATTTTGATAAACTCTACATAGTTTGCACCAAACCAGATATTTCTAACTCTACTGGGTTTTAGCTATTTCAATTCTTTCTCGGGAGCATCATCATCTCTCAATACTACTAAAAATGGATTTCAACATGTCCGACTGTGTAGCCATTTACTAGAGTAGCATCTAAAATGGAACAAGGTGTTTCTTTATGATGAGGCATTATTGAAAAATAGATGCAGCATTTTTAAATTTGTCATCTAGTGTCTATGTATATAGAGGGAATTGTTTGATGTCTTTATTCAGGTGTGTAAGTTATTTGGCGTTGGTAATCTATGTAATCTTCATCCTGGCAAGAAAATTGTGTTCATTTATACTTCATCATAAATATCTATACTTTCATTTTGAAAACATCTTAAAAATTATCTCTCATGGATGAAAAGTTATGAATGTTTGTAACTTAAAGTTACATTTTGAGATCTAAAGATATCAGTGTAATTCAGTGAAATTGTTTGAAAACATGAAATCTTCACTTCCTAAACTATGCAAACGGACATACATAATGTTTGGTTCTCATTCACTCTGAATAAATCATTATTTTTTAAATAGAGCTTTCTTTCTGTTGCTTATATTACACTCTTTTTTTAAAACATGTATAGCAAGCACTACTTCTGTTTCTTCTCTTTTTGCTTTACCTATCACTATCATCTTACTTTTTCAGCACACCCTAGCAAGCTTAACTTACACACACATCTGTTTTGTATCTGTAAACTCATTCTTGGTATTGCTTGTTGATTTGTTGTCTTAACAGACTTATAGTCATTCCCCATTTTTTACACTACAGGGTCACTTGCTATCTAGAAGGACTGAGTACTTTGGTACACAAAAGGCGGTAGAATGTCCTGGGTCTCCCTGGCCCATGACAGTGCATGATGTGGGCGGTAGCCATCATCTGTTTTTGTGTCCTGCTTTGTGATTGTAGGAGGTGATTTATAACAAAATTGAAGGGACCCCCTAAATCTACATTTTCACACTCAGTAATATTACACTTTCACTACTACCATGCAAATGTGAATGACCCATCTCTATCTTCCATCTTATTCAAAGCAATGCCATTTAACAGTTATACTGTAAGGCTTTTTCTAACCTTTACAAGTAGACTGATCTGCCATCTTGTTTGTTTAAGTCACGCTGAAACTGAAACCACTTGTTGATCAACAGTGAACAGAGTCACAAATAAACAACCGCCACACAATGAAACCAAGATTTGAATGAAAGCCAAATTCATGGGGAGCCAGGATGTGTATAGAATCATTAGTTTTGTATTTTAGGTAACCGGTGAAATGTCTGAAATCAAATGAGCTTTATGTTCGGCTTCTGGGCTTTCTGCGAAGGACAACGAGTCGCACACGGCCCCATATGGGATTGAATCAGTTAATTTGCCAAGGACAGTGTTCTTAGGGCAGAGACTACTGTACTGTAGCCTATTGATATTTTAATTTTAGATCATTGTTTTCAAATCTCTATTGGCAATACCATCATGACAAATACAATCGTGGCTAATCAAATTACCTGCAAAGCACGAAAACGATCTTATCTAACACTTCTAAATGACAAAGAATTTTCTAATGTCTTGTGTTCGGTCAAGTATCCAGTACATCCAGATAGTGAGTGACCCTGTAATTATCATGCCCCAAAATAAAAGAACAGGGATGAGTTGACCTGTATGACATCATAATTTTGTTTTACATAGCCCCTACTTTGCAAGCGTGTAGAAGACAGAGATAGAGGCCCACATTTGAGCAGATTAAACAAATTTCAAAATTCAAACGGACAGGAATAAATATCAATGCAGAACACTGTTCAATGATTTTCCAACATTTATTTAGACACTTTATATTTATAGAAAGCTATAATTACTTTGGCTATAGTAAATTATATAGTAATTAACATGAAATAGTCTAGTGGCAGTGTCATGATGACATTCACATACAAAAAAACAATGAACATAGAAAAAAACATAACTAAATCCAAACAAACAACTAACAATTGTACATAAAAACCCTAACTTTGTAAAGCTACCTAAGTTTGAAAAACAGACAAAAATTAAAATAAAACTTGATTACTATTAAGAAAAAAAAATGGTGCAAAATTTTTTCTCCATCAATTCTAATGATGCATGACAAAAACTACCTTAAATTAATACATACAAATTACAGCATGTTACAATCACATTACAACTTACATCAACTATTTATCCTCTACAGGAGTAAACAAGTTTCAGTGGGAAAATAGAGAACATTGTCAAACTTTGATTTAACAGTAAATACAGTAATTTAGGACTAGCTTCACATGGCTGTCACTGTCACGTGCGACGATGTAGAATCGACTCACTGACTGGTGGCACACGGTCATACATACACATTGTACAGATTTAATTGTTCAAATTCTGATTATGACTGCGGAATGTATGGTAATTTACAGGTGAAATGATTACATGTACAATAACTATGGTAACTAAGTTGATTTGTCCAGATTACATGTTCGTGTCACTCAGGCAATGTCCTCCTATCCAGACTGAAAGGCAAAATTTGCCCCCCCCCCCCACCCCTCCCAATTGCAATATCTGAGCCAGGACAATCCGACACAATAATACAAAGAAATAATTTAAAACATTTGTCTAATGGCTACAAATACATCTGCTAAAACAACAATCATTTAAAATTAAAACCTAATACTAATCAAGTGAAAACTTCCAGCATAATATCTTTTCTCTACAGACTAAAAAGTGCAAGCACAGAGGAGGTTGTTCCCAAGAGTTGGCAAGCTCTTTACAAATATATCTACATGAACATCTTGCTTGAAAAAATTCAGAGCTTTAACTTTTTTCCCCCACAAATATGAGAGGAAACAAGAGTATATTTTGAGTAAACAAAAGAAATCCTTTTCTTAGCCTTAAGACAGTAACAATATTCCTTATAAATTTACCCCCCCCCCCCTCCCCCGAAAAGCAACCAACAATATAAAGAACAAAAGAATAACACAAATCAAGTGTTTTCAAATCCAGTCAAAAAGCAGACGTTTTGCTTCTGTTGAAGAAATAAATTATGGACAAATAAGAAGAAATGGTGGATGACAAATAAGCATTAGTGAAAGACAGGATCATAATTTTACAGCATATCTTTCAATAATGAATAAAGATATGCGACATGACTTAAAATGAAAAAATAAACCACACATATTACAGCAAGTGCAAGTCTGTCAATTATTCTTCCAACCATCAAGAAAAGGGAAACTAGAAGAATGTCGTGTTCACATATTTGTCACTTAGCAAACAAAACATTAAAGTCCACTAATTGATTATTACATCCCTGTCTCTAAATAAGTCCCATTTTAAACAATTTAATGATTTTTAAGTTATCTGGCAAAACTTTACATTTGGACTTAACAGCACTGGTTACTAGATGGTGATATTAATATTACACCCACACAAATGCACAAATTATTACAGCCTCAAACTCATGCCCACCTGTCATACAGTGCCAATACTACGCACTCTGATTGGATCTGATTACGCAAAAAGAACAGTGACTAAAGACTACATTTTATATCTACAGGTACACTTGGTTTGAAGGATGGAGACAAAGAGAAAATGGTAAAATGCTCATTGTGATGAAGTAATCAATCTCATCTTGTATGCAAAAATACCCTAACACACACCAAGAATAAAAATCTTTTCACAAAGGAATTGAAAAAAGATATTACTTATCATCCTGTTCCCTTTTATATTATCGCTGGATTCGAATCAATCTTTCTCTCAATTTCATACAGCAGATCTTTGAATTATGCCTTGTAACCCTATTACTATTACTTTTTATGATTTTGCAACAGAACCAAAAATTTAAAACTAACTTCAAATACAAAGCTAGTAGTAAAACTAAAACGCTATGAGAAATTGGTGACTTATACTCATAGATTTCAAGTCAAAGAAAATTCTTTGTCTCGTTACCATGTATTTTTTAAAGCTAATAATACAAATACAATCCATGAAAAATGGCACAATCATAACTAATAATGAAAAAGAGAATGTTTTGACTGGAACTAAAGTGTGAATCACTATAATGAATATGATGGTTAACCTCTGAATATTGTAGCTAGAAATGCAAAGACAATTTAAATATTTTTTAAAAAAAGGAATAAAATACAAGATTGTTTCTGATGGTTAGCTGGTTAGAATGTTTGAATTATATATAAGTTTTTATAGCATTTTTCAGATATTGCCTTGCACCATTCTGACATCTCTTTCATACTATACAGGATTAGGAATGCTTTGACCCTCTCAAACCACTCGTCACTCAAACAGTTTTACATCTACAGGTGTCTCCAAGGGACATAAATCTATCTTGTTGGCTCCAGCATATCTAGGTTTACTTTGTAGTATACATAAGGGAAGTAATCAGCTGCACTCAAATTCAGGCCTGGAATTTCCAAGTTGCTGATCTGCATGAATATAAAGAAAGAGAAATACAACACATGTTAGAAATGATAAGAGGTTAAAACATACAAAAGCAAACTAAACTAATGCAGAAACCAATCCACAAGACCGTAACCCTCTTGCTTAGTGCATTGTCAACTAGTAGGTGACCCTAAGTAACAACAAATTGTTGCAGTGTCAAATGACTTTTATTTAGCTATAGGCCAAAAACAAAAAGAAGTATTTTGAATTTTTAGAGCGAATTAAGAAAAGAAAAAAAAGAACGAACAAATTAAACAAGAAAACAAAGCGATGATGAATTCTGGTTGTTGGGGTTTATTTAAGATAATTTGATAATCCTGATTATCCCAAACAAATTTATGATTGTAAAATAAACAAATGTTAATAATAATAATAATAATAATAATGATAATAAAACTAAAAACAACAATAATACAAATACTCTATTTGGAAAAAGAAACAAAAGCACCAATCTAATCAGTCTCATTGAGAGCCTCGTCATTACCTTCTGACCAGATAGGGCAGTACTATCAAGGTGACCGTAAAGCTGATTGAGAACATCCCGAAGTCTTCGCTGGTTTTTCTTCAGGGGACGGACAACCATGGCCTGAAAGTTGACTGGGAGACCATACCTGGGAGAGAGAAACAGTAAAAATGTACACTGGTTGTGAAGAAAACGAAGATAAAATGAATCAATAAGGGTTTTAAACCGTTTTGTATAGATGAATAATGAAAATGGGCCATTTGGAAGACACTCACAAAGCAGTAAAAAATGGCACACAGAGCAGGGCAGGGCATGACAGGGTAAGAGAGAGAGAAAGAAAGAAAGAGAGAAAGAGAGACAGAGAGAGAAAAAAGAGAGAGAAAAAAGAGAAAGAGAGAGAAAGAAAGGGAGAGAGAAAGAGAGACAGAGAGAGAGAAAGAGAGACAGAGAGAGAAAAAGAGAGAGAAAGAGAAAGAGAGAAAGGGAGAGAGAAAGAGAGAGAGAAAGAGAGATAGAGAGAGAGAGAAAGAGAGAGAAAGAGAAAGAAATAGAAAGAAAGAGAGAGAGAGAGTAAAGGCGATCACCATGCTCTATCTAACCGCACACTTAAGCCCCATGCATGTAACTCAATTATTCACCATTAGTCTTGCTGCAGTGACATAAACAAGAATATGCCAACTAGGCCTGAAAGAAATTCATTTTTTCCAGACAGCACAACCATTAACAACAGACATTTTTCAAAACCTGCCATCAGAAAGTGTTATTTATAGCCCTGTGGATGAGTCCAGTCTCTTATGCTAAAGGTTAGAGCTATGGCAGGTTCCAGGCTTAAATCCACCCACTGATTACTTTACATTTTTCCTTTTTGTATTGATAATTAATATCACATCATGGGTATTGAAAAATCTGACGCCCATGACGTTTTTTGTTTTTCTTATTGTACTATGAAATTATCATTCTGAAATTTAGTGTGATATCATTTTCTTGACTTCAACAGTTTTTCATATCCTTTTCTTATTTTTAATGCATGCTTTCTAGTTGAATATTGTGCCCTTAAATGTTACTAGATTGTTGGTTTTTTTTTAAAAATGAGAATGTGCTTCTCCAATAATTTGTACAAAGTGCCTATAGCTTGTGAAAATGAGCTGTAGCTCTGTATGAATGTCCATCAATATAATAATAAAGTTTTTATCTCCAGGGTTTCACACTCTCCCAAGACCATGTGCAACGATAACAAAAAAATTGTTTGATCATTTTGTAATTTTACCAAAGTACAAACCGCTCTATTTACTTTCCATGCATAGATAGAGTATGGCAGATGTACATGCAACTGATTTTCTGAAAATATGCACCAAAGTAGATTCACTCAGTATTCGATCGATCTATCTATTACCCATTGCAATTACACCAAGTGGTGTCTGAGGTGTCTGAGGCAGCAACAGAAGCCCTCCATTCCGTCCTGTCTTTTACCAACCTCCCCAGAGAACACCATATCTGTCCCAACCCCTTCATCTCCCTCTCCACAGTCCTCCTCAGCCTTCCCTGCCTTCTCTTTCCTTCAGGCGTCTAGTGGAGCGCTGATCAGTCAATCAAATCTTCCTTTCTTCTTAAAACACGCCCAATTCTATCTCCACATCCTCTTTGCAATGATGCTACCCAACCCACATTCTCCTGTCTACATGCGCTCCAAAAGTTCTTCATGTGAAATTTTCCTGGGCCAAAATAATCGCAGGATCATACACAAGGTTAATTGAGTTAATGAGGACCAAACTCACCTCAACACTGACTCTACAAAGACTCTCAAGGCTTTCACGTGAGTCCAGGCAACAAACACCTCTCCAAAATTGATCTTCAGCCAACGGACAAGTGGACCCTGCGTGTGGTAAAGACCAAATAAGAACAACCGGTGTAGAAAGAGCTTTAACCATCTAATAAAGAAGGCTACAAATCAATAGTGATTAAATTCATAGCATAGTCTGACGATGTGATTACCTTCTTGTTTGTGTAGAATGATAAAGGAAAACGGGACCCTGAGAAGAATAACATAGCACAGAAAAGATCCCTAATCCTGCTTCAGTTATCTGTGTCAGTACCAGCATTCCCCTAGCTTCAGTTATCTGTGTCAGTACCAGCATTCCCCTAGCTTC